>JACCIX010000186.1:0-85188 GCA_025506515.1 Flaveria trinervia | reverse complement strand
ATTTAACTAGCACAAAAATAACTTGGTTTTAACAAAAATAGAAACTAGAATACATTAATATAAATTATATTTCTAGAAGACCTAATTTTGATTAAAATATATTCGTTCGGATCTCTATGATGCTTTGTGACCTTAAGCCATAGGACTTTAAATGCATGTTATTCATCTTGTCATCGTGTTCTCATTCATTGTGCCTTTCTATATCAATTTGAATATCTCTTGTGTATGGCTAAACTATTAATAACCGTGAGTTATGTGTTCTAATCCTTTGACTAATCACAATTATAATTAATGCATGATTTTTGTATCATATATGTTTTTATGCATAGTCTCCTTAAATAAAAAGGGTTAGTATTCAAATTGGCATGTTCATTTAATCACAATTTGTTGAGTTGATATATTTAACCACTTAGTTAAAAATGTTTTAACGACGTTAAAAAAGTAAAAAAAAAAAAATGTTAACACGTTCACAGCTTGATGACCACCCCTTTACAACCCACAAGCCTATTTACAAACCGTCAAATTGTTTAACTTACCTATATAAATGATTAGACGGATCATATTGGTTATACTATCTTATGCGTGTCTGGATTATGTTAGTGTTAAATTCGTTAATTCAAGCTTAGAAAAAAATCTACATATGCACCAGTGTTAATTTCTATATTAATTTATTCCAATAATATACAATATAACAAACATTATCTCAACCTTGACAACTATACAGTAAAGTTAACCATATATTATTTATATATCCGTAAGTTGAAGGTTAATAAACTCCTATAATAATATGGGAATGATTATTTATATATCTATAAGTTGAAGGTTAATTAACTCTTATGATTGTAACACGAGAAGCTTACGGATTTGTTTTTGGTTGCCCAGATGAAAACTTCTCAGGAAGATCAACCATACCTAGATTGCTTCCACCTGAACACGCTTAACTATAAAGTTCTTCTCTCGTCCACAATCAATACGTGAAAAACGCGTTGATAAAATTAGAGACCAAACATTTCTTATGAACCAGAAATTTCTCTTGTTCACGACCGACGTGTTACATCTAACCTTATTTGATTCTCAAGATCCAAGATGGTAGCAGGCACAATGTTCTTTTAGTTATACAAATGGCAAAACATAAAGCTTTCATTTTATAACAATGTGTAACTTGATATTTGTGTTACATAAAAAGTCTAGCCTATGTATATGGTGTGTTATGGGCGTGTGTACCCTCCTATGCTAAGAACAAAATTCGACCCTGGGTTGCTATCGACAAAAAACAGTGAGTATGATGGTTATGCTATATGATACAAAAGTATATAAAAAAAATTTCATTTAAAAAACTAGGCTAAATGTAGCAAGAAAGCAAGGATCATGATGGGGATCAGCGACTTTCTATAGTACATTCGACTAGCGTTTGACATCCTCCTGCGACCACTTGATTTAGTAGACACATTAACCGGCTTTTTGCCTAATAACATGATTAAGAATCTTAACAATGCCTTTCTTTCACATTATATTAAAGG
Organism: Flaveria trinervia; assembly: GCA_025506515.1. NCBI lineage: Eukaryota > Viridiplantae > Streptophyta > Magnoliopsida > Asterales > Asteraceae > Flaveria > Flaveria trinervia. The sequence continues at coordinate 83,668 of JACCIX010000186.1, read as the reverse complement.
GTCAAGTTTGATGGACTTACAGTCATGGTCATCCCATCCAATCCGTTGACCACCCAAGTCATAAACAACATTCTTGTCTTTCAAAACAATGTCTGCATGAAACAAGATGCCACAAAAAGGTAAACAACAGTAGGCGGGTGAAAGCAAGTTTGGGTCAAAGCGGGTGTGGTGGGTGGGTGGCAACCCACTAACCTCATTTTTTAAACCAACATTTTGAGTTTTGTAAATGAAAACCTATTAACATGACAAACAAAGCAAAGTTATTAAAGTTATGATGATTTCTTTTAGGTGAAACGATTTAGGATGTTTTAAGCAATATACTAGTTAGATGTCTTGTTGACCTGTTTAACTTGTTCGACCCGTTTCAGTATTATATTTTACATGGTTGATTCGTTATCAAAACAAGTACAACCCTAACCAACCCTATTTCATATAAAGGGTTGAAAATGTGACCTCTAGTGATCAAGAGCTCAGTTTATACCTCCTAAAATCGTAAGTCCATGGCCCTTAACCTTCTGAAAACCAATACACCATGCTGTCTCGTCATCCTAAAATAATGTTATCCATGTTCAAATTAACAAAAAAGAAACGTATAGTTTTACCAGGGTAAAAAAAGTAGTTTATGATGCTGAGCATTAAAGTACCCCAGTCTTCTGTTTCAAAAGGTAGTTCTCGGGTTTTAAAACCATAGAAGCATCACCCGCAAAGTTAAAGCTCACAGTTGGAAACACCTCCGAGACACTGAAATGATAGTGAAATAATTACAAAGAAATACCAATAAAATTATTAAAAATGCTATAAAATATTCACCTCTTCTTAGTTACAAAGCACCGATATCCCTTTGCATCAAAAGGCTGGACAGACTGAGGAACAGACTTTGTAACCTGCAAATATTATGCAAAACTGGTGAACATCAGGAAATATGTAAAGGTTATGGCTTTATGACACTTTTATCTTTTGTACTTACAGCGTTTATAAAAGGATTATAGGCGTCTTCTGCTAGGTATCCAAGAGTTGTTCCAGAATCAATTACCGTTCCTTTTCGGTGGTGTGATGTTTCAAACACTGATGGATCAATGATATTTTTTGTCATTAACAGAAATACTTTGCAGATGTAGATTATAATGTGGCCTGCCAAATATAGCAGTATACTAATATAAATGACCTTTTGTATGCTTAGAAAAAGCATTCTACACCAAGTTTCTTTACAAAGCATGAATTTATCTACCACAGAGGTGGCAAAATGGGGGGTGGCAGTTTCAGGTAACATAACAAAACGGCAACTTTTTGTATGATTAGGAAATTTATATTCTCTCAATAATCATCTAAGTTCTTTGAGTAAAATATTTTAGGAGTTATACTTTGGGCAACTATTGACCATATGAACCATTTCCTTTAAGACGTTTTTTAATGGTAACTGTTTGAGCTGTTAAATAGAAACATAATCTGGATTGGCCCATGAAAAAGCAATTGTTACAATAACTGCAAACACGATATTTCAAAAAAAACTTACTCGGACGAGACAAGTGGTGAATAGACCATGTTTGGATCCATGATTTTGCCAAGTACCAAAATACCACCTCCATCACCATCACCAACAAGACAATGGAAAATGCATCTGGGGCTGCCCCTTGTGAAGCTAGTTGTGAAATTACAGATACACCCTGCTGACCAAACCCAAATATTCCATCAACCGCTCTATCAGGCCTATTAGAATATAATTTAGGATCTTATATATGTAAATGATTATAATTATATATGTCAAGGATTGTGTTAGACTAGATAGCAATTTACCATTATTAAGCTACATGTATTCTATTTAAGAGATCCTTATCTTCATTGTAATCATCAATACAATATACAATTTCAATACCAAAGTTTAATTTGGTATCAGAGCAGGGTCGACCAGCTCTTCTTTTTTTTTCCTGCCGCCTTTCTACTCCTTCTAACCTAATCGGCTCACAATGGCCATCACCGCCTTCACCACCGAACACAAAACAACCACAATTCTCACAAGTTTGGCTTCAAACTAAGCCCCACCAACTAAGGTTTCTGGAAAACAATGATCCAACCATTCCTAATTACCAATGACCTCTTCGGCTATATCGATGGATCCATTCCCTGTCCATCCAAAACAGTTGTTGTCGCACCATCTTCTGCTGATAGCAACCCCACAACTAACCTAATCCTGAATTTTCAGCATGGATATCCAATGATGCCCATATCCGAATGCTGCTTCTTTCCACGATTTCCGAAGCCTCGTTCAAGCATGTACAAGGTGACACTTCTCGCGAACTCTGGCTTGCTTTGGAACGTGCTTATGCGCCACATACATCTTCACGAGAATACACTTTGAAAACCCAATTGCTCAAAATAGAGATGAAGCCGGAAGAAACGTCATCTGATTATCTTACATGTGTACAGGAGTACTCGGATGCTTTAACCAATATCGGTGAGCCCATGAAAGAGAAGGATGTCGTGATGCTAGCCATTTCAGGTCTTCAGGAGGAATACAACTCTCTGAAACCCACTTTAATCTCTAGACAACCTTCTGTTACTCTTCTGGAGCTACCTAGCCTCCTTGCTGAACACGAATACATGGTTAAAAAGACTGAACCTACTGCTTTGACAACACAGGCCTTCATGGCTACAAGCATTCGTGAGTCACCGAGCCTGCAACTTCCAACCGAGACCCTCCAGTCTCTTCAACAGTTATTGTCCCAGTTAGGCCTTAATTTACAGCCTACACAACAACCAAATCAGGCCTTACATACCACTCGTGCAAATCCCAACCGTGGTTCCTACAACCGACGTGGACGTGGACGATACAACAACAACAATCAAAACAGTCGCCCGATTACTGCTACCACAAGTAATACTTCTAGATTTGCTTGGGCATCTAATCAAAATACAGTCTATGGTTCTTGCAACAGGTGTGGCATTGGACACATTCCTTCACTATGCCCAAACCGTGATCCAACAACAATCGTACACCAAGACAGGCCCCTCAAGCGAATTTTGCTGACCAACGCTCAGAAGCATCTTCATCATCATGGCTACCAGACACGGGTGCAAGTAGTCATGTGTCGCCGGATCTCTATGGCTTTGATGAATCTGAACCATATCATGGTAAGGATTCCCTAATTGTTGGTAATGGCAAAAGTTACCCATTTTTCATATTGCTTCTACCACTTTTCATTCGAAAAATAAAACTCTTTCTCTTAACAAAATTCTTCATGTTCCACAAATAAAAAGAAATCTTCTTTCTGTACAACGTTTTTGTCAAGACAATAATGTATTCTTTGAATTTCACTCGAGATTTTTTTGTGTGAAGGATACGGCTACCCGCAATATCCTCCTCATGGGTCCAAGTAAAGATGGTCCCTATTCCTTCAACCTACCAAAATTTCATCCTGTTTCACATGTTGCTTTTTCTTCCGTTCGAGCGTCCACTACAACTTGGCATCAAAGACTTGGACATCCTCACTTGCAGCTGTTAAAGTCAATGATTTCAAAACATGATCTTCCTGTTACACTTAATTCTGTTTTTCCTTTATGTAATTCTTGTCCTATGGGAAAATCTTCAAAAATGCATTTGTCTTCTTCAACTCATAAAAGTACATGTGTGTTTAGACTTAGTGTTCTGTGATGTTTGGGGCCCATCCCATGTTCCTTCTTTCTATGGCCATCGTTATTTTTTACTGTGTGTAGATCATTTTACTCGATATATGTGGTTGTTTCCCATAAAACACAAATCTGACGTTTTCAGTACTTTCAAACACTTTCATCAAATGGTTGAAAGACAATTTCAAACAAAACTCAAAGCTGTTCAAACAGATGGAGGGGGAGAATTCCAAAAATTATCCTCTTTCTTCACATCTCTTGGAATTTTGCATCGCCATTCGTGTCCTCATACAAGCGAACAAAATGGCTTTGTTGAAGGACGACACCGTCATGTGGTTGAGACCGGCCTCACTCTTTTGGCACAATCTGGTCTTCTAAAGCGTTTTTTGGAATTTTGCCTTTGAAACCGCCACATACTTGATAAATTGAATGCCATCTCGCACCTCTTTAAACATCTCACCATTTGAGCATCTATACAAACGCAAACCCGATTTATCTTTTCTTCGTGTTTTTGGGTGCCAATGCTTTCCTCATCTTCGTCCCTATAACCCACACAAAATGGATTTTCGGTCTCTACCATGCGTCTTTATAGGCTATAGCTTGTCTCATTCAGGGTACTATTGTCTTGATCCCATCATCAACGTATCTATGTAGCCAGACATGTACGGTTTAATGAGACCCACTTTCTTTTCCACACCACATCATCTATCTCCCCCACCTCCACTCCTGATACATATTCTCATACTATCCATCCAATGTACATCATCCAACCGGCCCACCTACACCACCATCACAACCATAATTCAAACAACCCTACCGACCCATCCTCCGATTCCACAAACCAACCCTCTAGCCCAAACAACCTAAACAGCCCTAAATAAGTGTGCCCATTAATCATCACCACCCATCTCCCCACCTCCTCCTTCTCCGTCCCAACCAAACCAAACATCCTCTTCTTCGCCACCTCTGCAATATACCTACAGTCGAAGGCGAACCACTCACCCACAAACTTCCGATTCCACCGGTAATGCACCCCGTCCACGACCTGAAAATCTTCGTCCAAATCCAAAGAAAAGGTCCCTGTATAATGCCACGGCTTTTCACACTAACACAACATCCACTTCCGGTGAACCTTCTTCGTTTGATGTTGCCAACAAAAGTCCTCAATGGCGTGCCGCCATGACAGAGGAGTTCAAAGCCTTATCGAGAAACGGCACATGGACTTTAGTACCACCCGTTCCTAATGCTAATGTTGTTGATTGTAAGTGGGTGTACAGGTTAAAGCGTGATGAGAAAGGTAACATTAAACGCTACAAAGCTCGTTGGTAGCCAAAGGATTCAAACAACAACCTGGAATTGATTATCACGAGACGTTCAGTCCAGTGGTCAAATCAACCACCATTCGCGTGGTTCTGTCCCTAGCCGTCACAAGGCAATGGCCACTTAGACAACTTGATGTACAGAACGCCTTTCTCCACGGTGGTCTGAAAGAAACAGTTTATTTAAGACAACCACCGGGCTTCATTGATCCACAAAAACCAAATCATTGGTGTTTACTATAAAAATCCTTATATGGTCTTAAACAAGCTCCCAGGGCTTGGTTCAATCGCCTCTCGGGGGTACTACTACAACTTGGGTTTCACGGTTCTAAAACCGATCCGTCTTTGTTTATCTACTCAAACAATGGTTCCATGATGTATATGCTTGTTTATGTAGATGATATAATTCTAACGGCAACAATCCCGGCCTCATTGATCATACTATTCAGCGGCTAAGCAACACCTTTGCCATCCAAGACATGGGGCGGTTGTCCTACTTTCTGGGTATCAAAGTTTTACCAAAGGGGAATGATCTGCTTCTTTCTCAACAAAAATACATTAATGATCTTATTGCAAAAGCAGGCCTTTCTCAATCCAAACCTGTGGACTCTCCGATGAATCCGAGTAGCAACTTGGCCCTTGATGACAGTCCTCACTTTGATGAACCTGTCAAATTCAAACAAACTGTTGGAGCTCTACAATATCTCACTCTTTCCAGACCAGACATCACCTTTGCGGTTAACAAAGTTTGTCAATTTATGCATTCTCCAATAGAAAATCACTGGTGTGCAGTGAAAAGAATTCTTCGGTACCTACATGGAACATCTCAATACGGCTTGCTGATAAAACAAAATTCAGCCCCTGTCATCCATGCATACACAGATGCCCAAGTGCCGTCTATCACAGCCTTTTCCGATGCAGATTGGGCTGGCTCTCTTGATGACCGTCGATCCACCGGGGGTTATGCCATCTACCTTGGATCCAATCTCATCTCATGGCGAGCTCGTAAACAACGCACTGTCTCGCGGTCATCAACAGCGGCAGAGAATATAAAGCCTTAGCTGATATTGTTGCTGAACTAACATGGCTTGAAGCTCTTCTTAAAGAACTTCACATTTCTATGACATCTACTCCTGTCTTATGGTGTGACAATCTAGGAGCTACTTATCTCTCAGCCAACCCAGTATTCCATGCTCGGACAAAACACGTGGAGATAGACTTTCATTTTGTCAGAAAAAGTTGCTCAAAAAAAACTCTCTGTTCAGTTCATTAGTACAGATGATCAAATTGCAGATATATTCACAAAGCCTCTATCCTCACAACGATTCCAACTTATCAGATCCAAGCTACAGGTCGCTCCCCGACCTTAGCTTGAAGGGGAATATTAGAATATAAATTTAGGATCTTATATATGTAAATGATTATAATTATATATGTCAAGGATTGTGTTAGACTGGATAGCAATTTACCATTATTAAGCTACATGTATTCTATTTAAGAGATCCTTTACCTTCATTGTAATCATCAATGCAATATACAATTTCAATACCAAAGTTTAATTAGGCCTAGATAACTCACCAGCTTGGTATGTACTGCAACTGTTTCATAACTCTGTTAGATCAAAAAAGGTTTCACCAAGACGCATAAAAGTTAAACCAACTTTGACTACATTTATATTTAACCAACTATTCGCTCCTTACTAAATTAGTAAATTGTGTCACTTTTAGTAAGGACAACTATTTTGGGATGTAGCAGTATTTTAACCTGAGATAAAACCATCAAAGATTTGAAATTTTCAATTTCAAGTAATTTTTCGAGTTTACTTGTTTTCAGGAGACATGTCACAAAAAGTCAACCTGGTAAAACTTAACTATACGTCACCTGCTAAGTCATCACTTTGACCCGGTCAGATTACCTTGAAACAATTTTTTTTTGAATTTTTGATGGTTTATTTCTAGTGAAAATAAGTGTGTTACATAACATAGAAATTCACCGAAGATTATTACTTTTTAAGGTGATTATCCCTTACTCAATTGATAACTTACCCGAACATAACTATTGATGAAGCATTTGTTGATGGATTTGTATTATCAGACATCATTTCCAAACGATTGAAGAAGATGTTGATGAACTTGAAGGGTCATAACGCAGAAGTGGAACCTATTTTCATATAAAACACAAGCACACAAGGTGGTCATCAATCAATCATAAAAATGTCATACCACAATTAAATCATACTATAAAAGAGGGTGCGTAAATAGTACTTTGAGTCCACTAGATGTAGGGCAGCCTTTGCAATCTTTGCAATTGACCCATAAAATATCACTTCCTGTATCAACTTGTACATAATATTCCTTTGAGGAGAACCTAACTGGACTTTTGAATAATAAAGCTAAATACACATAAAAACTTCTAAATAAACAAACTTACAGATCAAGCCCCCTAAAGAATCACTCATTTTCTTATCAAAATATTCAAGGAAAAAGCTTGCAATTTTGAGAGAAATAACCATCTTTCTTATGCTTTGAATGATATATTTATTAAAAGAGAGATGTAAAGATGAAATTAATCAAGAAACTACCCAACACGATAAGGATCATAGGTGCCATGAAGTGGGAAATCATAACATCTGTTGTAAGAATCTACGGTGCCTTAATTCATCTATATCTCTAAGGTCGCTCAACTCCACCACATCATCATGCGAAAAAGCTCTTTCCAGTTTAAAAGTCGCCGGAAAACTACAATCAACAGTCACCGCCTGCAACAACACGACGACGCCAATGCCGGAAAGTATCAAAATCCCGGCGATAATAGAACCCCGCATCCCTAATTTCTCCTCAATCACACCCTTTTTCTTTGAGTAATTTCATCGAACATTATTCGTGCATCGGAGAATCAATTGATTATGCACACACAATGCGCGTATTGGTCGGATTGATTTCGATAGTGCGGAGATATGATTCAAGGGAAATATTCAGAGGTTGCATTAGATGGATAACGTTGGATTGATGAAATGTGAAAGCATATTCGTTATGTGAAAATCATTGGTGCGTGTTGCACTCGTCTTCCATCAGTCAGGTTAGGGTTCTTCTCAACTATTTCTTTTGTTTGATTTGGTGGACAGAAGAGTGGGGAGCGAGGGTTTTTGCAATCATCTTCTTTAAGCTAAAAATATGCCCATAAAAGAAACAAAAAGGTGAAATATTATAATTCATAACTTCATGTACAAAAATTTTTTATAGGTATTTAGTTTAATCATAACAGTTTGATTATTATAAAAAAAAATGTACACCTTTAAGTAATATTATTTTAGTTTCTTTTATAATATTTTAATTAATAGTATTATTTTAGTTTCTTTTATAATATTTTAATTAATAGTATTATTTAAATGATTTAAATATCATCATAAATTTAATAATATTGTAACAAAAGATTTCAACATTATAAAAAAATATTTTAAAATATAATTTACCGTTTTGGTATGATTCTAAGTTTTGATGGTTCAAATTATTTAAAACAAATCCTATCCAGATCTTTACGTAATTCTCCAGATTCAATGTACTTATCTTAATCAAACAATTAACGAATCGACGCACTTTTATCATGTGACGTTGCTGCCGCAACGTGCGAGTCTTTCTAACTAGTTTAATACAAACTCAAATTCTAAGATCTTGCAGAAGATACGAAATGAAGAAGAAATGTGATTTCTTGATCAAAACAAGCTAATTTAATTGCAAAAAATTTCAAATTAACGAACCCAAATTTCAAATAATTAAATAATAAAAAACTAAAATTTGAACCCAAATAAAGAACAAAATGGGAACTTTAGAATAAAAAATGGCAAAGAATCATACAACAGAAGAAATCCACATTAATTTATTCTTCTTTTCAAGATTTAATAGAAACAAGCATAATTACAAGGATTACAAGGGTAGTTTGACAAAAGTTAAATCAAAAGCTAAAATACGAGTGAGTACGTGCAGATAGTAAAAAATGATCTATCGTTTTGTGAAGAACATAAGCTAAATGCATGAAAACACTGACTATAAGCGAGAAACTAATACGATATGTAGAGATTAAACAAATTTGACGGAAACAAGAAAGATAAAACTTACAAGAAGGGGATCGGATAAGTATAGGTGGGAGTTATCTAAAAAGGGAAATAGAGTGCTTTGTTTAGTGATGAACATACAGGTTGGGTTGGGCTTCACTTCTTGAACATTTCAAAAAAGCTGATCAAGTGAAAGGAATTTTATAACTTAAAAAATCAACGCCTGGTTTATGGTAGATTTTTTGACAAGTTTGAAGGTATTTATAATTTCTTATTGTAAGCATTATCACCATATCTCATTTCCTAATTTTTAAATGAGTTTTATAACCCCAATTATGGTCACACAAACTACAGAACTCATTTTCTAAGTTTAATCTCATTTGTAAATAGCATTTTTATTTGTAAATTCAACTAGTATGGTCACGCAAATGATAAAACTGGTTTTTCAATTAACAAAGGTTAACGCAACAGCCAGACACAATACCCTCACCGCAACGCATGGGGTACCGTTCTAGTTATGTATAATTAACAAATACTTCATCCATAATTAACATTTATATTAAATTAAATTATGTATAATTTACGAGATAAAATAAGTTTTTTTGAAGTACTAAAAGACCTATGTTGTGAGCAGAGCATGGAAATCCATTGGCAACTCAACCTAGTGACTTTGAAACGTCATGTGTTGGAAGTAACTTATAACCCGATTCACAATCCGGTAAATTTGGAGACCTAGGTTGACAAGTCGGTCAAATTTAATTTGCTACTTATTCTGATTAGATTAACAGGTTAGGTTTCTATGTACTTATATTATGTACTCAATGAGTCCTAGGTTAATTAGGTTGCTTGCTAACCAAGATGGGTTTAGCCTATAAATTCATAGCCAAGATTTAAGGGTTATGTATAAGTTTTAGTCAAGTTTTGACTTTTTTTTGTATTTATAATAAAGAGTTTGAAGTTACCCAAATAATTGTATTACATTATTGATTCAGGTCTTGATTATGTAGGGTAGAAAGAATACCTTGATCCTCAGTCATGTTATTCGTTGCTCTAGGATAAACTACACATGGTAAATCAACGCTAAAAAATACTTGAGCATGCAGACATAGTTAGCATACTAGGGGGCGAGTTGATTACAACTTAAGCAAAAGAATGAACCTATTATGCTCCTCACGAAATGTCTAAGCACAATTTTATCTCTCATAACAATAGGCAGCTAAAAATAGAAACAATAGCACACACAACTATTCTTCAACAAGACAAAAATAGGTGGTGGTGGAAATTGCACCGCTTTAGTTGAACTACAATCAAAATTAAGCAATCTATATGATATAGCTAGAAACATAGATGAATAGTAACTCCCGCTATAAACTGTAACTCTTCATGACAATAAAATCATCAATGATCATGAATAGTGTAGAACGAAAACATGAACATATAGCAACCGGCTAGAATAGATGTCATAGTGGAATTATGAAACAGAGAGCATGGATCAGAATATTTGAAATATGATTTAGTTTTTTAATCTAGTAATGACTAAAGCTTACAAGGGACGTATAAAAGTAAATGTGAAAGTTTTTTTTATTAATTACCTAAAGGGGATATCTTCAATATGTACATATATAAAAAGTAAATTATATACAATAAACTAATAAATATACAAAATAAATTATATAGTGCTAACACAACTCGTTGTCAGAAAATAAATTAGCAGGACTATCTAGAACCCTAGACGTCTTTCTAGTATTGGATTTCCATTTATCGTAACCTTAGTCGTTCCCTGTAGAAACCTGAGCTCTCGTCATTCTAGGTGAGAATGGCATCTAATCGCCACCACGACCACCCTAAAAAATCCACTATTAGAGTACAACGAAAATTAACGTCTTCCACCCATGCATGTCGATAATTCAAAATTCCGGCTTTATTTATTTCGTAACACGATTTGTTACATGTTAGCTATACATATTTAATTATGTATAATTATTAGTTTAGGGCTCATAGACCCGTTGAAGAATTTCGCACTTGTATATATCAAGAAATTCCCCTCCATGGATGAGCTAAAACCTTGATACCATGTTAACCTAAATAGTAACTCAAGTCCTGAATCAATAATATAATAAAATTGTATATTAGATAACTTTTAAATTCTTTATTATAACCAAGAAATATTACTTAAAAAAACTTGATTACAACTCATACATAACCCTAACCCTAAACCTTGGCTATGTATTTATAGACTAAAATTATAATATTTGTAATCAATTAGGATCACTAAACTTTAGTATTTAACCAACTTATTAAACTCCTTTTGACTACGACACTAATTACTAAATAATATAAACCTGGGAGCTGGTTGATAAACTGATGGTCACAAGCCTATTTCATGTAAATGGTTGTTCAAACTGAATGATGGGACTTCTAAAGGTGAACCTTCTGGGTACAAGGCTAGACTAGTAGCTAAGGGGTTTACGCAGAAGTCAGGTGTGGATTATAATGAAATATTCTCACCTGTGGTGAAACATTCATCTATCAGGGTTATGCTGTCATTAACTGCTTCTATGGATATGGAGTTACATCAGTTGGATGTAAAGACTGCATTTTTACATGGGAAGCTGGATGAGACTATCTATATGAAGCGGCCAGAGGGGTTTGAGGTGAAGGGGCAGGAAGAGAAGGTACGTCTCTTGAAGAAGTCTTTATATGGGCTGAAGCAATCCCCTAGACAGTGGTATAAAAGATTTGATGAACATATGGTGACTAATGGGTTTAACCGGAGCATCTATGATAGTTGTGTGTATTTTAAGAATACAGTGAAAACAAATTTGTGTATTTGTTGTTGTATGTTGATGACATGTTGGTGGCTTGTTCAAACTTGGAGAAAGTTGAAGTTACTAAAAAAATGTTGATGTCTGAGTTTGAGATGAAAGATCTAGGTGAAGCAAAGAAGATATTGGGCATGAAGATTACAAAAGATAGGGAGCACAGGGTATTGAAGCTGTCTCAAAAGTCTTACTTGGAGAAGGTACTAAGTAACTATAGGATGGATGGTGTGAAGCCAGTAAGAGTTCCTATAGGTGCTTATATTAAACTGTCAAGTTCTGATTGTCCTAAGTCAGATGCTGAAGTTGGATATATGGAGAAAGTACCTTATGCCAATGTTGTTGGGAGCTTGATGTACTTAATGGTTTGTACAAGGCCGGATATTGGGTATGCTATGAGTTAGTCGGCAGGTATTTGTCAAATCCGAGGAAAGCTCACTGGGTTGCTGTAAAATAGATCCTGAGATATCTCAGGGGTACTAAGCACTATGGTTTAGTGTTTGGGCATCATGAACATGAGAAGGTTGACAGAATTGTTGGTTATGTGGACTCAAATTTTCCAAGGACCTAGATAGAGGTAGATCTATCAAAGGATATGCATTTCAAGTGCTGGGTAACTTAGTAAGTTGGAAAGCTCAGTTGCAGCATGTGGTGGCATTATCTACTACAGAGGCTGAGTATATAGCTTTGACTGAGGGAGTCAAGAAAGCTATATGGTTGCATGGTTTTGTTTTTGAGTTGGGAATCAAAGTGACAGGCTCAGTGGTATTCTGTGATAACCAAGGGGCAGTTTAATTGTCAAAGAACAACATGTTTCATGAGAGAACAAAGCATATTAATGTGAAGTTACACTTCATAAGGGATGTGGTGAATGCTGGTAAGGTGAAAATGGAAGGTGTGTTTACTTTGAAGAATTCAGCAGATGTGTTTACAAAGTCTTAACCTGGTGGCAAATTCAAGTTTTGCTTGGGTGCATTGGGAGTTCGTTAAAATCTTGTTTTGGATTTTAGAGTTAGTTACTCGCTATAAATACAGGAGAGTTGTAATCGGTGAAGCATCCAAAAAAAGTCATTTTTAATTCATAATAATCATTTGAGAGTTCTTGTTCACGTTTATTCTTTCTGGTATCATCTTTGATTGGATCGTTATTCCGCATTCATATTCTCAATCGGTTTTCAACACTAAAACATAAATTTAAAATAATATTTTACAAAATTAACATGGCCAAAATATGTTGCCAACAAGAAATGCAAAGAATCAAAAAGATTTATGTACATTTAAAGCAATATGAAAGTCTAGAAATGAAATAACAGGGGAAAAAAGTCAAGCTTCAAAAAAAACAAATCTTTATTTCATTTACATTTTCACACCATTATTTGGATCCAAAAAATAACAATATTCAATGCACAAATACTACCAATGGAGTGGTGCCCCCATCTGAAGGTTGATGACCTTCAAAACGATAAAAGAGAAAAAGAAAAGGTTGTGAAAAATGTAAAACATAAATGGTTATTTTAAAAAGCAATTAATAAACCTTATTACCATTTTGAGATAATGCCCCGTCCATGTTGTTATTAAACTCAAAAAGTGTGTATGAAGTTGGAATCGGCTACACGTATAAAGCGGTAGTCATGAACAAAAACATAGTACAACGGTATAGAAAATACAAAAGAAAATTTAGAATCAAATTAGGATGTTCAAAACATGTTTAGTATCATAGCAAGTGTAGGTACCACTAGCACTACCACCAAAGGAAGTTGAAGCCCTTAGATGCATTGATTGAGTCGGATTTCAAGGCCGATATTAGCTTCTGATTGCATTTAAAAAGGAAGCTTGCACGACCATACTTAAGTGTAAACATGTAGAAGATTAACGAGACACAAATCATCATAAAATCTATTTATGGCACATACTAATATAAAAAATAAGAAAACGCACGGATTACCTCATATTTAGTTATGTTGTGCAAGTACCACCAGTGGAGTCGTACCCCATGTTAAATCAAGAACTTCCCCAAGCACCTACAACTCATTAATTAGAAAGCTTTCTGTAGTATCCGAGGTTGATGACCTTCAAGGAGATCATAAAGAACAAGTTATGAAAACAATGCAAATAAGGAATAGTTATGTTAATAAGAACATAATAATTGTTAACCATTTTGAGATAATGCCCTGCCCATGTGGTTAATAAACTCAAAAAGTGTGTTAGGACTCAGAATCGACTACACGTACACACCATTATAAGAATGCACAAAAACCAAGTAAAGCAGTGTAGAAAATTTAATGATAATTTAGAATGAAACTAGAAAGTTTAAAATGTTTTACTATCATAGCAAGTGTAGGTACTATTGGCACCGATGGCAGAACCAGGAATTTTTTTCAACGGGGTCACTATTTTTCGGTGATTCGTTTTGTAACAAAACAATTTAAAAATTTGCGGGTTGTCCAGTCGGGTCGAGTCGGTTCGAAATGTAATTAAATTGCATTAAAAATATTAACAAATTATTAATTTACCTAGATTTCACCATCCCAAAATTCACTACTTCGATTTCTAGATGTCCATCATATAATTAAATTAAAACATGTAAACAACATAAATATATCACCATTTTTGTGCCAACAACAAAAGATAGAATGGGGAAACAAAGTTAAAGAAAAGAAAAAAAACAACATTCGTTAAAAATATAATGAATAACTTAAAATACATAAATGATATTGTATGATAGACACATGATTTTTTTCTATAAAAGAGCAACAAGTTCGAGGTAAGAAACATACATATAAAGTATGCATATATCACAAGAACGGAATTTTTAATACGTTTATTGTAGTGTCGATAATTACATTTATAAACCAAATTGAAGAGTATATAATAACTTTTTAAAGTTCAAACTCTAATGAATTTATTTGACCAAATTAATAGTTGAGTTGATGGTATCAGCAAATAGCATGTGATATCTGAACACAAACACATCAAAATGTATGGGGAATAAAGCAAAATCCATCTTTTGAACACTTAAACTACAAAAGGTTAAATGTTTTTGCTTTGCGAGTGGGGTGGTCTTGTATGTCACACCTACTATGATAACAAAAATATAATACCTATTTGAAATCAAATAACATACATTTGATAGTAACCTTAAGGTCGGTCGAGCGGCTGCAGCCTGCAGGCAACGTGGGGGTGGGGGCAGGGGGCAGTCGAGCAATGGAGGCTGGAGTTTTGGAGCAGCATCTTGATGCCTTGATGGTTGGTATGGGGGAAAACTAATTGGGCTAGGGTTAGGGTTTTATTTTGTGTTATAAGAATAAAGGTATTTTAGTAATTTTACCTAATTGAAAAATGAAAAAACAATAATGCTATGAAGATTCGAACCCGTGACCACAACTTTGATTCAATCCGTGCAACTTACCGGTGAACTAGCAACATTTTTATGTTATCACTTCAACCTTAATATACAAATGGGTTCACTTTCTGTAAAACTATGGGTTCGCTAGACAATTCGACATTATACATTGTATTATGGGTTCAAAAATCAATGGCGTCACTTGACCCCATACTCAATACCCTAGTTCCGCCCCTGATTGGCACTACTCCCTAACGGAATTTGAAACCCTTAGATGCATTAATTGAGTAGGATTTCTAGGATAAGACTAGTTTCTAATTGCATTTAAAAAGGAAACTTGCACAACCATACTTCAGTGTAAACTTGTAGAATATCAACGTGTATCAAGTAGTATTCTCAGTCAAACAAACACAAATCATCATTAAATCATATTTATAGCATACAATAGAAGAGCACAAATCACCTCATATACATGGCTATGTTGTGCCAGTACCACCAATCTGGTCGCGACCCCAAATCAAATCAAGAACTGCCCCAAGTACCTACAACAAATAAAAAGACTTTAAACTTAAAAATGTCACTAAAAAGCACAGCTCACTTTATGCACAATAAATTTGCAGAATCCGAAACCTGGTTCCACGTGAACTGCCAACTTCATCTTGATCTTCAACACAAAATGTCCGAAGAGTACACTATATGACACATGCCTGACAGGAGGACGCACGCTAAAAAAACTGGATTCCATATGTCCATTATATGCATATATATCTTGTGAGAATATCATCAAAGTTGAACAGGACATGGTGATCAAACTTTTTCAAATACAAATTTACCTAGAAATAGGGTGCCGAGATAGTTTGCAAGAGCAGGTGGGAAACAACTGCAAGGAAAAGGTATATTCCTTTTATTTACTTAATTATATGTAAGTTTAAAGTGAGAGTTGACAACAAACCTGAACCTGCATAGGATTAGGACCAGAAGGAGATATGTAAACAGCAGCCTAGCGTTTACAGAAGATTCAGCTAGAGGTGCTTACCATAAACTATTGTGAATTACTTTTTCTATTAAGATTATATTATTAAAAACAGAAAAAGTGAATTGACATGTTGAATATGCATTGTCAACTATAACAAGTCCAAATGGCTCTATGAAAGCTGAATTGTTGAAATCACCCTGTCATGAGCAGTAAAATATAATATATACATCTCAAAATACATACTTATCATACAATATTATATCTTTAACTTTACCTTTGTCCTTGCTACTATCAAAGTGAGTGCAAGTGGCTTTATGAAGATGAAATGATGAAAACACCTTGCAATGAGAAGTAAAACAAAATGTATGTCTCAAAATACATACTTAACATACCATATTAGATCTTCAACTTGGCCAACAGCCTACAACATCAAATGCTCCGGTTAATGTGAATGAGAAAAGACATGTAGGGTGATGAAGAAGAAATACAAACAAACATTTCATCAAACAGTTGGTATGCATTAACCTAACTTTACACAAACATTTAATTATTCAAGCTTGTTGCTTACCTCCTTTTGTTCCAGTCCTTGGTTTACATTATATGTCACTACAACCTGTTACATGAGTGAATAAGATGCCCAAAAAATGAAATTAAAATTATTGAAGATATTAGCTAACAGGTCATACGAACATACCTGTTTTGGACCACATATCCCATAGTGAGCATTTTACCTAGACATGACACTATTGACCCATTCACTTACAAACAGGTCTATTTGAGCTTTTTTAATCCATGACAGGCCAGTCCAGTAAGAAAATTTTATTTTGAAAGAAAATGAATCCAAAGATGACCTAATCATATTTGACACCATAAAGTATTTTAGGCTAACCAGCACCCAAATTGCCCGTTTAATGACATCTAGTACACAAAAAAGAGTGATTTTAGTAAGAGTTTTCGCTAGACGGAACACTATTGACCCATTCACTTACAAACGAATGGTTTTATTTAAGTTATGTTTAATCCATGATAGACCAGTCACGTAAAATAAAAAATATCTTTAAAAGTCAACCCAATTATATTTGACATACTAAAATATATGTGACTGACCGTAGGCTGGAGTGTGAAACAGGACTGCTCCTTCAGGTTGAAAGCACTGCTATCGTTCATCCATCTCGACTTCCTGTCCCCTCATTATTTGAAGACCCCTCTAGGAACTACATCAGATTGATCTGCAAACCAATTCAGCAATTTTAAGATAATTGTTCAAGTGGTAAAAATATATACAGAAAAAATGATAGGAGATGGACTAAAAGACCTTTTTTCTTGTATTCCTTGGGCCGTGGAAGACCCCTAGTGTTATGAATAGCAACAACAACAGCCTGAATCTGCAAATGAATTCAACAATATTTAGGAGTACTGTTTAAAAGGACAATTATATGTGCAGAAAAAGGATAGTAGATGGATGCTACATTACATGACTCTTAAATGATTGAAAGGCTAAAGGCAAAAGTAACTATATTAGGAAAAAAATGACACCTAGATAAAATAAAGTCTGCACCTTTTTCACAAAAAAGAACTTCATTTTAGTATGTTTCTGCAATTAGCAAGTAGCTAGGACATGCTTAGTTACCTAACATCTTGCCAGCACTAGCTAATTATCAGAAGATACCTCAACCAAAGTGTGCCAAAATGGCTCTATGAAAGCTGAATTGATGAAATCACCCTGCCATGAGAAGTAAAATAAATTATATACATCTCAAAATACGTACTTAGCATACCATATTATATTTTTAACTATACCTATGTCCTTTCTGCTATCAAAGTGAGTGCAAGTGGCTCTATGAAAGCTGAATCAATGAAAACACCTTGCAATTAGAAGAAAACACAAACCAGAAACAACGCAGAAAACCCATAATAACGATCATCCATTGGCTTATCAGAACTGCCCTTATACCCTTTCTTCATGATGCAGATGATGACCTAAATTTCCCACCTGCAGATATCTGGCATATATCCATATGCTTTATGAGCTAATCCTCTGCATTTTCCTAAGCCAATATCTATGCACAAGAAGTAGACTGGTCCAAAAAAATTATGCAATTTAAATCTGCGATGAGGTTTGTAAAAAGAAGTACCTTGTGTCTTTGAAATGGCAGGGGTAAACTTTGCCAAAGTGGCAGGGCCACAGGGTTCAATTTGATCCCTCGATCTAACAAATCATTTGTGTACTTCACTGCATCAAGAAAACATTTACGATCACGTAACCCACCAACCAAAATAGTCCCTCGCTTTACTCATCTCAGTAATATGTGCTCATCCCTCGATCTAACATATCATTTGTGTACTTCACTGCATCGAGAAAACATTTACGATTACGTAACCCACCAACCAAAATAGTCCCTCGCTTTACTCATCTCAGTATATGTGCTAAACTTCTTTTAGTTTGAGTTTCATACTCTATATCAAAAACTAAAATAAAATATTATATAACATGTAGAATCCTATCCTGGAGCACACAATAAAAAACCATCATATCTAACATTGTTGTTACCATATCCACAACCTAAACATATAAATAAAAAGTGTTTATAAAAGATTCAAACTTATCATTCAAATTATCCCCCTAGCAGATGGCCAAATAGAACAAAACATTTGCAATCATTAGAGATTGGTTTTTCCAGTATAAGAGTGATGCCTTAGTATTCATAAGTCAAGACCACAAAACTTTAAAAATTTCTAGAAATAAAAGGTCAGTGAATGTAAATGGGCCAAAAAGAATGACATAAGTGAATAGACCATGCCAGCAAAAAGCAACATGTATCAAAACGAACCCATCTTGACCCCGTTTAAATGGCTGAGATCGGAAGTTGGTGACTATAAATCGAACCCAATTTGACCCATTTACCTAAATTGCACATCTCCCCAGTTCTACCTAAATATCAGAAGATACCTCAATCAAAGTGTGTCCAAATGGCTCAATGAAAGCTTAATTGATGAAATCACCCTGCCATGACAAGCAAAATAAAATGCATACGTATTTAAAACCTTTAATGTTCTGTGCAAATCCATCTGGATATCGCCAAACCAACCTTTAATGTTCTGTGCAAATCTAGCCGGATATCTCAGCCATAGAACCCTAAGGCGCCCTAGTTTAACAGAATAAATGACATGCATAATTTTGCATTCCAAAGTAGTACCACATCTGAAACAGCTACAAAACAAATCACTTTTAACATTTATAACTTAACTTTGCAGCAAGTGATAAAAAAATGTAAGGAGATTAAACTATTAGTGTGGACGTACCTTGACCAAAACAAATCACTTTTAACATTTATAACTTAACTTTGAAGCAAGTGATAAAAAAATGTAAGGAGATTAAACTATTAGTGTGGACGTACCTTGACCAAGCTTCAATATTGAAGGATTTAAAAAGACACTTAATGCATTTTTAAACTATTAGTGTGGACGTACCTCACCAATTCAAGCCACAATAATAATAGCCAAAAGAGAAGAAGAAAACTATTACCAAATATGTCATGTCAGAGCATATAGAAACAGTAGTATTAACTATCAAATACAATAAAACGTTACCTGTAAAACAAGATATGTATCCACAAAGAACCTTGAAGGCTTGAACAGTTAAAAAAAATCAGAAAGATAAAAGTCCTTGTTTAGACAAAGCCTGATGATTCAAAAATGGCAGAGGGAAAACCACTTACAGTGTAGAATGTCTCCTAGAAGCATTTATAATAAGTTTTTCCCTTTGATCTAACACATGATCAAGAAAAATAACACCACAGTTTCCAGCATTGTTAGCATCTGTAATCTGGGACCTCATATCCCATTGTGATCTGCATTTGTAATGGCTGCATTCTAAATACAAACTTCATTAGTTATCATCTAAAACATTTCAGATTTTACAAATAGATAAGAAAACATGTTATTAATAACACAAACCAGAACCAACGCAGAAAACCCATAATAACGATCGTCCATTGGCTTATCAGGAACTGCCCTTATACCCGTTCTAGATGATGATCCACCAGCAGATGATGACCTAAATTTCCCACCTGCAGATTTACCATTTATCTTGCATATATCCATATGCTTATGATCTAATGCTCTGCATTTTCCTGATATTAATTTGTTAGAATACAAGCATTTCTAATCAGATAACAAAACCAATATCTATGCACAAGAAGTAAACTAAACCAAAAAATTTAAGCAATTTAAATCTGCGAAGAGGTTTGTAGAAGATGTACCTCGTGTCTTTGAAATGGCAGGGGTCAACCTTGCCAAAGTGGCAGGGCCGCAGGGTTCAATTTGATCCCTCGATCTAACATATCATTTGCGAACTTGACTGCATCGAGAACACATTTAAGATCACCTAACCCACCAACCAAATGTCCCTCGTTTTGATCATCACGGTAATATGTGCTGAACTGCTTTTAGAATCATACTCTATATCAAAAACTAAAATAAAATATTATATAACATGTAGAATTCTATCGTGGAGCACCAAAAAAAACCATCATATCTAACATTGTTTTAACCATAACAACAACCTGAACTATAAATAAATAGTGTTTGTAAAAGATTCAAACTTATCATTCAAATCATCCCCCTAGCAGATGGCCAAATAGAAAAACATGTTTGCGATCATTAGAGATTGGTTTTTTCAGTATATGAGCGATGCCTTATGTATTCAAGAGTCAAGACCTTAACACTTTAAAATTTTCTAGAAAAAAAATGTATGTGAATGTAAATGGGCCAAAAAGAATGACATAAATGAATAGACCATACTAGCAAAAAGCTACATGTATCAAAACAAACCCATCTTGACCCCGTTTAGATGCCTGAGATTGGAAGTTGGTGACTGTAAATCGAACCCAATTTGACCCGTTTACCCAAATCGCACATCTCCCCAGTTCTACCTAAATATCAGAAGATACCTCAATCAAAGTGTGTCCAAATGGCTCTATGTAAGCTGAATTGATGAAATCACCCAGCCATGACAAGCAAAATAAAATGTATACTTTTTTAAAACCTTTAATGTTCTGTGCAAATCCAGGTGGATATTGCCAAATCAACCTTTAATGTTCTGTGCAAATCCAGATAATTCAAGATCAAAACATCACCAATCTTGCAAGTTCAAGCTAATTATCAAAAGATACCTCAATCAAAGTGAGTTCAAATGGCTCCATGAAAGCTGAATTGATGAAATCACCTTCCATGAGAAGTAAAATAAAATGTATGTAAGTCTCAAAATTCATACTTATCATACCATATTATATCTTTAACTTTACCTTTGTCTTTGCTGCTATCAAAGTGAGTCCAAGTGGCTCTGTGAAATATGAATTAATGAGAAGTAAAACAAAATGTATAAAATACATACTTATCATACCATATTAATTATTTTATCTTTAACTTTGCCAACAACCTATGACACTAAATGCTCCAGTTAATATGAATGAGAATAGACATGTTAATGTTTCTAATGTACACACACGTAGGGGTGATCAAGAAGAAATACAAACAAATGTTTCATCATGAAGTTGGTATGCATTAACCTAAATTTACACAAACCTTTAATTAATCAATCTGTTACATGAGTGAATAAGATGCCCAACGAAAAAGTGAAATTAAAATTATTAAAGATATTAGCTAACAGGGCATATGAAGATACCTTTGCTG
The DNA here is from genome assembly GCA_025506515.1 of Flaveria trinervia. Lineage (NCBI taxonomy): Eukaryota > Viridiplantae > Streptophyta > Magnoliopsida > Asterales > Asteraceae > Flaveria > Flaveria trinervia. The sequence goes on along the minus strand of JACCIX010000186.1, from coordinate 61,842 downwards.
GACCTCGTATCCCATAGTGATCTGCATTTTACCTAGGCTTGACACTATTGACCCATTCACTTACAAACAGGTCTATTTGAGATTTTCTTAATCCATGACAGGCCTGACAAGTAAAACAAAAAAAAATTATAAAGTAAAAAAATTGAATTTGAAAGGAAATAGATCCAAAGTTGACCTAATCATATTTGACACCATATGGTGTTTTAGGCTAACTAGCACCCAACTTGCCCATTTAATGACATCTAGTAACACAAAAATAGTGATTTTAGTGAGAGTTTTAACTAGAAGGGGTATTATTGACCCATTCACTTACGAATGAGTCTATTTAAGTTATGTTTAATCCATGACAGACCAGTCAGGTAAAACAAAAAATATCTTTAAAAGTCAACCTAATCATATTTGACATTCTGAAGTATATGTGACTGACTGTGGGCTGGAGTTTGGAACAGGACTGCTCCTGCAAGTCGAAAGCACCCTTATCGTTCATTCATCTCAACTTCTTGTCCCCACATTATCTGAAGACCCCTCGTTATCTGAATAGGAACAATAGCACATTGATCTGCAAACCAAATCAGCAATTTTTTAAAATAATTGTTCAAGGTAAATATATACAGAAAAAATGATAGTAGATGCACTGAAACACCCTTCTTCTTGTATTCCTGGGCCGTGGAAGACCCCTAGCGTTATGACAAGCAACAAAAAAAGCTTGAATCTGCAAATGAATTAACAATATTTAAGAGTACCGTTAAGAATGACAATTTTATGTGCAGAAAGAGGAAAGCAGAGAGATTGTTACAATACATGACTATTCAATGGTTGAAGCTAAAGGCAAAGATAACTATATTACTACCGGAAATGACACCTAGATAAAATAAGTACCAGAAATAAGACCTAGATAATATCAAGTCTCCACCTTTCTCATTAAGAAAATCTACTTCATTAAGAAATGACAGCTAGGACATGCTTACTTACCTAACATCTTACCGGCTATAGCTAAATATCAGAAGATACCTAAACCAAAGTATGCCCAAACGGCTCTATCAAAGCTGAATTGATGAAATCACCCTGCCCTGACAAGTAAAATAAAAAGTATACATCTCAAAATACATACTTAGCATGCCATATTATATCTTTACCTTTGCCTCTGTCCTTTATGCTGTCAAAATGAGTCCAGGTGGCCTAAATCTGAATCAACAAAACACCTTGCAATGAGAAGTAAAACAAAATGTATACGTCTCAAAATACATACTTATCATACCATCTTATATCTTTAACATTGCCAACAGCCTAGAAAATTAAGTGCTCCGGTTAATATGGATAAGAGAAGATATGTTAATGTTTCTAATGTACGCACATAAGGGAGATGAAGAAAAAGCACAAACAAACGTTTCATCAAGCAGTTGGTATGCATTAACCTAACATTACACAAACCTTAAATTAATCAAGCTGGTTTCTTACCTCCTTTTTTTCTTGTCCTTGGTTTACATTATATGCAACTACAATCAGTTACATGAGTGAATAAGATTCCCAACCAAAAAGTGAAATTAAAATTATTGAAGATATTAGCTAACAGGGCATATGAACATACTTTTTCTGGACCACGTATCCATAGTGATCTACATTTTACCTAGGCATGACACTATTGACCCATTCACTTACGAACAGGTCTATTTGAGCTTTTTTTAATCCATGACAGGCCATTCAAGTAAAACAAAAAATTTTATTAAGTAAAAAAAATTGTTTTGAAAGAAAATGGATCCAAAGTTGACCTAAACATATTTGACACCATAATGTGTTTTAGGCTAACCAGATTCCAATTTGCCCATTTCATGACATCTAGTAACACAAAAAGAGTGATTTTAGTGAGAGTTTTAACTGGACGGGACCTATTCGCTTACGAACAGATCTATTTAAGTTATGTTTAATCCATGACAAACCAGTCAAGTAAAACCAAAAATATCTTTAAAAAGTCAACCTCATCATATTTGACATACTATAGTATATGTGACTAACCGTGGGCTGGAGCTTGGAACAGGACTGCTCCTGCAGGTTCAAAGCACCGCTATCGTTCATCCATCTTGACTTCCAGTCCCCACATTACCCGAAGACCCCTCGTTATCAGAATAGAAACAACAGCAGATTGATCTGCAAACCAATTCAGCAAAATTTTAAAATAATTGTTCAGTGGTAAAAGTATATACAGAAAAAATGATAATAGATGGACTGAAAGACCCTTCTTCATGTATTCCTTGAGCCGTGAAAGACCGCTAGTGTTATGAAGAGTAGCAACAACAGCTTGAATCTGTAATGAATTAACAGTATACAAGAGTACTCTTAAAAATGACAATTATAATTGCAGATAAAGGTAGTAAGTAGATGTTACAATACATGACTATTCAATGGTTGAAACGCTAAAAGCAAAGATAACTATATTAGTACCGGAGATGACACCTAGATAAAATAAGTACCGGAAATGAGACCTAGATAAAATAAAGTCTCGACCTTTCTCATTAAGAAAATGGACTACATTTTAGTACGTTTCTGCAATTAGCAAGTAGCTAGGACATGCTTACTTACCTAAAATCTTACCAGCTCTATCTAAATATCAGAAGATATCTCAACCAAAGTATGCCCAAATGGCTTTAACAAAGCTGAATTGATAAAATCACTCTGCCCTGGCAAGTAAAATAAAATGTATACATCTCATAATACATACTTAGCATGCCACATTATATATTTACCTTTGCCTCTGTCCTTTATGCTATCCAAGTGAGTCCAGGTGGCTCTATTAAAGCTGAATCAATAAAAACACCTTGCAATGAGAAATGAAACAAAATGTATACGTCTCAAAATACATACTTATCATACCATCTTATATCTTTAACATTGCCAACAGCCTACAACATTAAGTGCTCCGTTTTATATGGATAAGAGAAGGCACATAAAGGTGATAAAGAAAAAATACAAACAAACGTTTCATCAAGCAGTTGGTATGCATTAACCTAACTCTACATAAACCTTAAATTAATTAAGCTTGTTTCTTACCTCCTTTTTTCCTGTCCTTGGTTTACAATATATTCAACTACAATCAGTTACATGGGTGAATAAGATGCCAAACAAAAAAGTGAAATTGAAATTATTGAAGATATTAACTAAGAGGGCGTATGAACATACCTTTTCTGGAACTCGTATCCCATAGTGATCTGCATTTTACCTATGCACGACACTATTGACCCATTCACTTACAAACGGGTCTATTTGAGCTTTTTTTAATCCATGACAGGCCGGTCAATAAAACAAAAAAATTATACAGTAAAAAAATTATTTTGAAAGGAAATGGATCCAAAGTTGACCTAATCATAGTTGACAACATAATGTGTTTTAGGCTAACCAGCACCCAACTTGCCCATTGCCCATTTAATGACATCCAGTAACACAAAAAGAGTGATTTTAGTTAAAGTTTTAACTGGACGGTATATTATTGACCCATTCACTTATGACGGGTCTATTTAAGTTATGTTTAATCCATGAAGTGTTTTAAGCTAACCGGCACCCAACTTGCCTAGTTAATGACATCTATTAACACAAAAAGAGTGATTTTAGTGAAAGTTTTAACTGGACGTGACATTATTGACCCATTCACTTACGAACGGGTCAATTTAAGTTATATTAATCCATCAAAGACCAATCAGGTAAAACAAAAAATTATCTTTAAAAGTCAACCTAATCATATTTGACATACTAAAGTATATGTGACTGACCGTGGGCTGGAGTTTGGAACAGGATTGCTCCTGCAGGTTGAAAGCACCGCTATCGTTCATCCATCTCGACGTCCAGTCCCCACATTATCTGAAGACCCCTCTTCATCTGAATAGGAGCAACAGCATATTGATGTGCAAACCAATTCAGCAATTTTTTAAAATAAATTGTTCAAGTGGTAAAAGTATATATAGAAAAAATGATAGTAAATGGACTGAGAGACCCTTCTTCTTGTATTCCTTGGGCCGTGGAAGACCCCTAGTGTTATGATGAGCAACAACAACACCTTGAATCTGCAAATGAATTCATCAATATTAAGAGTACATTTAAGTGACAATTATATGTGCAGAAAAATGATAGTAGATGGATGTTACAATACATGACTCTTCAATGCTTGAAAACCTAAAGGCAAAGATAACTGTATTAGCTTGAATTTCACCTTTCTCGTAAAGAAAATGGACTTCATGTTAGTACGTTTCTGTAATTAGCAAGTAGCTAGGACATACTTAGTTACCTAAGATCTTGTCGGCTCTAGCTAACTATCAGAAGATATCTTAACCAAAGTGTGCCCAAATGGCTCTATCAAAGCTGAATTGATGAAATCAAATAAAATATAATGTATACATCTCAAAATACATACTTAGCATGCCATATTATATCTTTACCTTTGCCTCTGTCCTTTATGCTGTCAAAGTGAGTCCAAATGGCTCTATGAAATGTAAACAACATGTATACGTCTCACAATATACATACTTATCATACCATCTTATATCTTCAACATTGCCAACAGCCTTCAACATTATGTGCCCTAGTTAATATGATAAGAGAAAATATGTTAATATACAAACAAACGTTTCATCAAGTAGTTGGTATGCATTAACCTAACTTTACACAAACCTTTAGTTAATCAGGCTTGTTGCTTACGTCCTTTTGTTCCTGTCCTTGGTTTACATTATATGCAACTACAATCTGTTACATGAGTGAATAAGATGCCCAAGAAAAAAAATGAATCTAAAATTATTGAAGATATTAGCTAATAGCGCATATGAACATACCTTTTCTGGACCTCGTATCCCATAGTGATCTGCATTTGTAATGGCTGCACTGTAAATACAAACATCAACAATATGCGTTGAAGTTCGTAAAAAGATGTACCTTACTTCTATGTATTCGAAGTGGCAGGGGTCAATCTTACTTAGGTGGTAGGGATCAATTTGATCCCTTGATCTAGCATATCATTTGTGTACTTCACTGCATGGAGAACCCGAATAAGATCACGTAACCCACCAGCCAAAATAGTCCGTTGTTTTGATCATCGCAGTAATATCTGCAGAATTATTTTTAGTTTCATGCTCTATATCAAAAACTAAAATAAAATATTTTATAACATGTAGAATCCTGGAGCGCCCAATTAAATAAAAAAATGTTTAAAAAGAGTCAAAATTATCTTTCAAATCATCCCCCTAGCACATAAAACCAAATACAACCAAAAGGTTTGTAATCATTAGAAATTGGGATTTCAGAATAAGAGTGACGATTTATCTATTCAAAACCATAAAATTTTAGCAGTGTCTATAAAAAGCAACATGTAAGTAAATGAATGTAAATGGGCCAAAATAATGACGTAAGCGAATAGACCAAATCACCAAACCCATTTTGACCCTGTTTGAATGACTCAAATTGAAAGTTGGTGACTTTAAATTGAACCACCCATTTTGACCCGTTTACTCAAATTGCCCATCCTGCCAGCTCTAGCTAAAATCAAAAGATACCTTAATCAAAGTGAGTCCAAATGAATATATGAAAGCTGAATTAGTGAAATCACCTTGCCATGACAAGCAAAATAAAATGTATACGTCTCAAAATACATACTTATCATACCATATTATATCCATAACTTTGTCAACAAGCTACAACATTAATTGCTCCACTTAATGTGAATCAGAAAAGACATGTTATCGTTTCTAATGTACATGCACACAGGGGTGATGAAGAAGAAATACAAACAAACATTTAATTTAGGCATTAACCTAAGTACCTAACATTGCACAGACCTTTAATTAATCAAGCTTATTGCTTAGCTCCTTTTGTTCCTGTCCTTGGTTTACATTATATGCAACTACAATCAGTTACATGAGTGAAGATTAAGAGGTCATATGAACATACCTTTTTGGACCTCGTATCCCATAGGGATCTGCATTTGTAATGGCTGCACTGTAAATATAAACATCAATAATCATCATCTACAACACTTCAGATTTTACAATTCGATTATAAAACATGCGAATCCATCTGGATATCTGAGGCTCTAAGCTATACAACCCTAAGGCACCATAGTTTAACAGAAAAAAGACATGAATAATTTTGCATTCTAAATTAGTACCACATCCAGAAAAGCTAAAAAACATCTCACTTTTAACATTTATAATTTAACTGCAGTAAGTAATAAAAAAATTTTAAGAGATTAAAATATTAGTGCTGGACGCACCTTGACCAAGCTTTAATATTGAAGGATTTAAAAAGACACTTGATGTGTTGTTAAAAGCACCAAAGTCAACAATTGAGGTAGGACCTCCCTCACCAATTCATGCAACAATAATAGTAGCCAAAAGAGAAGAACAAAACTATTACCAAATATGTCTCATCAGAGCATAGAGAAATATAGTATTAACTATCATATACAATAAATGTTACCTGTAAAACAACATATGTATCCACAAAGAACCTTGAAGGCTTCATCTGTTGAAAACAAATCAGAGAGATAAAAGTCCTTGTGAAGACAAAGCTTGAATGGAAAACTGCTTACAGTGTAGAGTGGCTCCTAGAGGCATCTATAATAAGCTTTTCCCTTTGATTTAACACATGATCAGGAAAAATAAGACACAGTTTCCAGCATTGTTAGCATCTGTAATATGGACCTCATATCCCATATTGATCTGCATTTGTAATGGCTGCATTTTAAATAAAAACTTCATTAAATATCATCTATAACACTTCAGATTTTACAATTCAATTAGAAAACATTTTAATGATAACACAAACCAGAACTCACGCAGAAAACCCATAATAACGGTCGTCCATTGGCTTATCAGAACAACCCTTATACCCTTTCTTGATGATGATCCAACTGCAGATGATGAGCTAAATTTCCCACCTGCAGATTTACCATTTATCTGGCATATATCCATATGCTTTATGATTTAATCCTCCGCATTTTCCTGATATTAATTTGTCAGAATACATGCATTTCTAATCAAATAACAAAACCAATATCTATGCACAAGTAGACTAAACCAAAAAAATTTGCAATTTAAATCTGCGATGAGGTTTGTAAAAAGATATACATTGTGTGTTTCAAATGGCAGTGGTCAACCTTGCCAAAGTGTCAGGGCCGCAGAGTTCAATTTGACCCCTCGATCTAACATATCATTTGCGAACTTGACCGCATCGAGAACACATTTAAGATCACGTAACCCACCAACCAAATGTCCCTTGTTTTGATCATCACAGTAATATGCGCTGAACTTCTTTTAATTTCATACTCTATATCAAAAACTAAAAGTAAATATATATAACATGTAGAATCCATCCTGGAGCACCCAAAAAAGAACCATCATATCTAACATTGTGGTAACCATATCAACAATCTGAACATATAAATAAAAAGTGTTTACAAAATATTCAACTTATCATTCAAATCATCCTCCTAGCAGATGGCCAAATAAAACAACACGTTTACAATCATTAGAGATTGGTTTTTTCAGTATGAGAGTGATGCCTTATGTATTCAACAGTCAAGACCATAAAATTCTAAAAAAATTTAGAAAAAAAGGTAAGTGAATGTAAATGGGCCAAAAGAATGACATAAGTGAATAGACCATACCAGCAAAAAGCAACATGTATCAAAACGAACCCAACTTGACCCCGTTTAAATGGCTGAGATCGGAAGTTGCTGACTATAAATCGAACCCACTTTGACCCGTTTACCCAAATCACACATCTCCCCAGTTCTAGCTAAATATTGATCAAAGTGTGTCCAAATGGCTCTATGAAAGCTGAATTGATACAATCACCCTGCCATGACAAGCATATTATTATGTATACAACTTTAAAACCTTTAATGTTCTGTGCAAATCCAGCTGGATATCGCCAAACCAACCTTTAGAGTTCTTTGCAAATCCAGCAGGATAATTCAGCCATAGAACCCTAAGGCGCCTTAGTTTAACAAAAAAATGACATGCATAATTTTGGGTTCCAAATTAGTACCACATCTGAAATAGCTAGAAAACAAATCAACTTTAACATTTATAACTTAAATGCAGCAAGTGATAAAGAAAATGTAAGGAGATTCAACTATTAGTGTTGGACGTACCTTGACCAAGCTTCGAGATTGAAGGATTCAAAAAGACACTTGATGCGTTCTTAAAAGCGCCAAAGTCAACAATTGAGGTAGGGCCTCCCTCACCAATTCATGCCACAATAATAATTGCAAAAAGAGATGAACAAAACTATTACCAAATATGTCTCATCAGAGCATAGAGAAATAGTAGTATTAACTATCAAATACAATAAATGTTACCCGTTAAACAACATATGTATCCACAAAGAACCATGAAGGTTTGAACTGTTGATAAAAATCAGAGAGATATATAAAAAGTCCTTGTGATGACAAAGCTTGATGATTCAAAAATTGCAGAGGGAAAACCGCTTACAATGTAGAGTGGCTCCTAGAGGCATCTATGATAAGCTTTTTCCTTTGATTTAACACATGATGAGGAAAAAGATGGCACAGTTTCCAGCATTGTTAGCATCTGTGATCTGGACCTCATATCCATAGTGATCTGCATTTGAAATGGCTGCAGTCTAAATACAAACTTCGTTAACCATCATCTACAACACTTTAGATTTTACAATTCGAATAGAAAACGTTTAAGGAATCAAACTGAAACCAATTCCTCCATGGTTTTTTATTAGATCAAAAGGCAAAGAATATTACGAAAAAAATATATATTAGTTATTGAATACGCAAAAGGCCAAATATCATGAAATTGTTTAAGATTAAACCATGGTGACCACCATAGTTGTCAATAGCGAATAGCGGTAAATAGCGACAAGCCACCTATATGCTACGTGGCGAATAGCGATAAATAGCGCCCGCTATTTCGTGTTTCGCGATAAGGTAGTTGAAGCTTTAAGAAATGTTTTACATTCAATAAATAAGCATGTTTAGCTATAAAGTAGTAGATATATAAGCAAACACCAACAAATTAGCTAAAATACTCTATTTGTGTCAATTTTATAGTAATAAAGAACAAAAAATAAAAAAAATATTAAAAAAATGCTGCAGATCCTCGCTATGTACTGCTATATACCATATAGCGGCCCTTGACCTAGACGCGACATAGCGCGCGATCACGACCGCTATGGTCGCTATTGACAACAGGGGTGACCACCAGCCTCATAAAACTTTAGCTAGCAGTTCCACAACATAGCTAGTAATGTATATATTGTCATGTTATTGATAAGATAAAACAAAAGCCATGCAAAAAAGCCATAATAATTGGCTTATCTGAAATGCCCTTTTTACTCTTTGTTGATGATGATCCGCCAACCTGCAGATTTACCAACTATTTGGCAGGCATCCATATGCATGCTTTGTGATCTGCATTTTCCAGATATTATAATAATTAGAATACATGCACTCATTAGTATGAAATAAGAAAGAAACCAATATCTATCTGTGCAGAAGAAGCAGAGCATGGCATAATTTTGACACGCAGAAATAAGCAGATTGAAGGGATAGAATAGACTTATCGGAAATGATGAATCCGCTTGTTGATTTCTTTGATGATTCAATTGCAAGAATGAACCATTTGTGGATGTTGTGCTGGTCTGTCGAGATGCCTCCCTTGACTGTGTTGAAGGATTTTGATCTGATCAATCCTCTGCATTTTCGTCGGTTAGGTTTCTAAAGGTAATAGTTATCGATAGAGAAGTAACTCGACTGAAATTGAAGGCTCTTAATCGAATAGTGTTGCCGCCGAGTTCAGAATGAGAGAAAATCAGGTCTAGAGACAACTGAATGGGCAATGGTGTAAAGATTCAGGGGAGTTGATGCTTACAACTCCTAAGGTTCAGAAGTAAAATAATATCTATATCTATATATCTATATATACGTCTTAAAATACATACTTAGCATACCATATTATATCATCTAGCATCGATATGCTTTGTGATCCAAGTACCCTTTGCATTTTTATCAAATAGCAAGATCAATATCCGTGCACAAGAAGTAGACTAAACCAAAAATATTGCCAAATAAGAAGATGTACCTTACGTCTTTGAAATAGCAGGGGTCAATCTTACCAAATAAGAAAAGCAATATCTGAAGAAGAAATACAAACATAGGGGGTATGAAGAAGAAATACAAACAAACATTTCATCAAACAGTTGGTATCATTAACCTAACTTTGCACAAACCTTTTATTGATCAAGCTTGTCTCTTAGCTTTTTTGTTTCTGTCCTTGGTTTACAGTAGATGCAACTACAGTCTGTTACATGAGTGAATAAAATGTCAAACAAAAAAGTGAAATTGAAATTATTGGAAGATAGTAGCTAAATTAACATACCTTTTCTGGACCTCATATCCATAGTGATCTGTATTTGTAATGGCTGCAGTCTAAATACAAACTTCATTAATCATCATCTACAACACTTCAGATTTTACAAGTTGATTTAAAAAATGTAAGGAACCAAACATAAACCAATTCTTACATGTTTTTTGGAAGATCAAAACAGAAAGAATATTGCCAGAAAAATTTAAATTAGTCATTGAATACACAGAAGGACAAACATCATGAATATAGTTTGAGATTAAACCTTGATGACCAGTTCAATACCCGCTTCACAAAGCTTTGCAAGCAGTTCCACAGCATACCTGATAAAATATAAAAAAATATATTATTGATAAGACAAACCATAATAAGTGGCGTCAGTTGGCTTATCTGAAGTGCCTTTTTACCATTTGTTGATGATGATCCAGGAACCTGCAGCAGATGAATTACCAATGATTTGGCATCCATATGTATAAACAATCATGTTATTGATAACACGTACAATGCATTTGTTATCAAATAGGGAAACCAACATCTGAAGTAGAAGACGTACCTTACGTGATTGAAATGGCAGGGGTCATGATTGTTGCGAAATAAGAAAAGCAACATCTGAAGTAGATGTAGGGAATAATTAAACAAGTAATAAGAAATGGTGTAATTTGAAGAAGCAGAAGTTATTAGATTGAAAGGATAGAATAGACTTATCGGAAATAATGGTTAATCGAGCGCCAATTACAAAAGTAGAAGATAGAAATAATGAATCCGCGCTTGTTAATCTCTCCGATGATTGATATGTTAGAATGGATACATATATGTTGTGATCGGCTAGGGTTTGCAGTTGTGCGATCGAAGGGGAAAATGAGAGAAAAACTAGGGCTAGAGACAAGGGAATGGGCAAAAATGCTGTGAAGATTGAGGGGAGTTGATGATGCTTACAACAGTCACCGGCCGACTTCAGGGCGGTGATGCGGCGGAGTAATCATCGGCGGTGATGCGGTGGAGACGAAGAATTTAACTTTGAAGGTTTTGTAGTTGATGATTTGGGCGGGATGTATAGGGGGGTTTTTGCGGGAGCTTTGCTTATTATAAACTTCACTTCACATCATGAAGGTTGTCGAAAGATTGTATGATAATGTACATGAAGGGGATCGTCATATGGAGGGGTGTCCGTTACACCAAATAAAAGGAAACTAGTATCCCCCAAGATTTGCTATGATGATTTTCTTTAATTATTATTATTTACTTAGGACACAGGATATTTTGTGTGTGTATAGATTAGATATTAGTATATTATTTAGATTAGATTTGATGAAAGAAATTAGTTAAACATGAAAATGTTGACCGACTTGGTAGAAAGTGAGAAGAGCAGCAAATTTTCATGAGGTAGGGATTTTACTCTCTTTATTTTGTTGTTACCATTTTTTGTTATCTGTATTTTTTTATTTTGAATTTATTTAGTTATTTTTTAATCTACTTTTAATTTCGGTCTTCCACCGTTTTTTCTTTTTTTCTTTTTCTAAGTTTTTTATTTGTTTTAGCATGTGATTTAGTGTAAGAACATTTTATTTTGTTCTTAATTTTATGTGACATGTTTTTATACTCTCATTATATCAACATTTTAAAATATATAATCTGGGAAACCTGTTGCGTAATAAAAATAATCAAACTAGTTCAGATTATTTAGAATCTGAAATTGTTATTATTAATTCACTCTTATGATATGAAATTATTTATTAATTTATATGATTGACTTGATATCAAACAGTTAAACCATTACATCAAATAATTTTTACTCATACTTAGGAATGGTGTATATTTGTGCAATTTAAGAGTATAGTCAATTTGCCGCTTAATATACTTGATACATTATTGCTTTTTTAAGATTTTACAATTGTCGGTTTGCTCATTTATTATTATTTTTCTTTCTATTATTGAATGTCTAATCAAGAGAAATATTTATACTTTCACAATCACATCAAGTGTAATGAGTTATCGAATTTTGCTTCATCTCTCTTTCTCAAAGATTATTTCCTTTCTATACGTACAAACAATTTAGATGTTAAATCTCTCTTTTAATATATATCACTGACACTAAAAGGTTTGTAAATGTCAAGTTATATCCAAAAACTATAAATATAAAGAATTACTCTTTAGAGGCTAGAAATTATGCGAATATTGACTATTTACTATTAAATGTTTCCCTAATCAATGTTTTTAAAACAGAACCGGATAACAAACCGGTCATCTTAAAGGTTTATTTGTCAGACCAGTTGGATCGATCAAATCGAATTTAAGAACAAGATGACATAATATATAAAAAGTATCACTATTATTAATATATATCTAGTTTAAAAACATAAATATGAAAATACTATAGGTTTTGAAGTGAAATTACATGTTTAACATAATATTAATATTAATAGTTAATAACTAAAATATGTATCAAATTATTATTATTAAAAAAAATGAGATTTCAAAAGGAAAAAACTTTAAAAAATTGTAATCTTGTTCACCGGTCCGACCGGTAAACGGAAGGTTCACCTGAAAACGATCAAAACACATATAACCAGACCGGTTCCAACACATATAACCGAATCAATTCTCTGACAGTTCTCAATTCAACCGGTCAATGTGGTCCGGCTCTAAAGTCACTGCTTATAATAAACCAAATACAACCATATATTAAATATATGCCCACAATATTGTGATCCATAACCATAAATTAATCCTTGTGGTAAACTGAATACAACTATTTACTAAATATTTCAAAAACACTCTTCATAAACTTTGGTTAACATGCGTTTATAATCTCATAAACCCATATGAAATAGCCATTTTATTCTTATATTTAAAAAATATACAAACATGTATATATCCCTCTACTTTTCCATCTTCCTTTTTATGCCGACACCCCCCCCTTCACTTCACTCTGCAGTTTGTACTCTTTGTAGGACCCCACCATCGGACCATCCATATCAAAAGAGCTTAAGTGAAAGCTCAATCATAGAACAATCACAGACTCACCCTCTAGCACAAACATATGACCACAAGTTGCGGCTCGTTATGAGCAACCGATTGACGATAGAGAAAATAAGATGTCGCCAGAATATTGCACATTCATGTTTTAATCTCAAAGTTGCAATTACCTCTTCAGATTATGATGATTTCATGAAATTTGAGTTCCTTATATGATTGAAATGAGGCTTGATTTGAGGTGTTTATGACACGCAAAAACATGTTATCGGTTAAATTCTTCGGTCGGTAGTGGCTTACTAGTCCTCTTCTCATCTCAAAGTTGCAATTGTGTGGTGTGTGAGCCACATTTCTTTACTTAAACATATAGAAATAAAATATGATAAATCAACCCATTACATTAATTGAACAAAGAATACTAAACTATTTCAGATACTTTTCGGATCAATTATATATTATCATCTCAAATAAGCATACAAAGATGGTAAGATAAGTGTGGAGTTTTCCTCTCATTCATAGTCAATGCGTCTAAATACATTGATGATATTAGGAACCAGACATTCCTTATGAAGCAGGAATTTTTTCTGTTCACGACTGATGTGAGGATTTGCGTAGAGTGTTATAAACACCCACTAGACCCATCGTCCTCGATGAGGTTTACCTCACCATCCCATCTATGGATGTGAGATTTGCTTAAGGTGTCCCTCTAAACACCTCCGGGGACTCACCATCCTTGATGGGGTCGCCCCACCATACCAAACAGCACAGAAGTGGCTCTGATATAATTCTGCAACACCGAGCCCTTCGTACCCCACCATACCAAACAGCACAGAAGTGGCTCTGATATAATTCTGCAACACCGGGCCCTTCGTACCATCAATATTTTATGCTTTGCCCACGAAGTATAATCGCAATCCAGAGATGGGTAACCTCACTAGGAAGTTTTCACCTAGACAACCAAAAGCAAATCGTATTAGTAACCATAAAAATCAAATCAAATCATAAATTCAGTTTCACTTCGTTTAATGGTTGCATCAAATCTTGCTTATTCAGTTAGTTTATCCATATAAACCTAATAATAAACGAAAAATGGGGTTAATCAGATAACCAAACCTAATAAATTGGTTTGATGAATTGAATTAGGTTCGTTTAGGTCTATTTTCAATTCTAAAAGATATTTCTAAAAGTTTTTCCAAAACTTTAAAAATTGTTATATTAAATTTTTATAAAATTTTAATGTGCACGTTTAAATGTTAACCCAACCCTTAAAAAGAATTCGAATACCATAAAGTGCACGTTTAAATGTTTGATGGTATTGTATAATCGGAGTATATTGGATATGGGTAGACATGGGCAAACCGGGTTTTGGGCCGGACCCGGAACCGAGTTCAAACCGGTACGGGCCGGACGGTTTTTTTTGGAACCGGGTATGGGTGAACCCGGGTTCGGGTACGGGTCGGGTTGGGCATACTTAAAACCCTACCCGGCCTACCCGGTTAGGGTCGGGTCCGGACCGGGTCGGGTCAGAACCGGATACAACGGTTTTTTTTTTTACTATTATAATTGCTATTATTATTAATATTATTAGTATTATTATTATATTATGATTTTTATTACTATTATTATTATTACAATTATTATTATTATTATTATTATTATAACAACATTAAAAAAACATCTATCTCATTAATTTATTATTTATTTATTAAAATAACTTAAAAATTACATTAACGAATCAATAACTAATCGACTATTTTATTCGAGAGGCTTCATCAAATGTTAATTTTTCGTCGGATATACCAGAAGATACTGTATATAAACTTCACTTCACATCACGGAGGTTGTAGAAAGATTGTATAATAATGTAATATGAAGGGGATCGTCATATGGAGGGGTGTCCGTTACACCAAATAAAAGAAAACTAGTATCCCCCAAGATTTGCTATGATGATTTTCTTTAATTATTATTATTTACTTAGGACACAGGATATTTTGTGTGTATATAGATTAGATATTAGTATTATTATTATTATTTGGATTAGACTTGATGGAAGAAATTAATTAAACATGAAAATGATCAGCTTGTTCATTATTATTAAATTGTTATTAAAATAAATATTAACCCTTTCACACTCGCATCAAGTTTAAGGGAGTTATCGAATTTTGCTTCGTATATTTCTCTTTCTCGAAGATTATTTCTTTTCTATATACATCAAAAGGTTGTAATTCTGAAGTTATATTCAAAAACTAAAAATATATAGAAGAACTCTCTAGAGGATAGATATCATGCCGAATACCGACTATTTAACATCACATGTTTTTCTTTTGATATATGTTTTTTAAATTGAACCTGATAGTAAAACTGATCGTCTTAGAGGTTTATTGGTCAGATCATTTGGATTGGTTAAACGGATTTAAAACCGGAATACGTAATATATAAAAATAATCACTATTATTATATATATAGTTTACAAAAATAATATGAAAATACTATAAGTTTTAGAGTAGATTTACATGTTTAACACAATATTAAATAGCTAATAGCTAATATATGTATCATAAATTACTAAATTTAACAAAAATAGAGATTATAAAAGGAAAAAACTTTAAAATATTGTAATCTGATTAAACTGATTCACTAGACTGACTGGTAGCCGGTCGTCTCAACTAAAAACAAACCAAATGTACATGACCAGACCAGTTCTATGATTAATTCTCAATCAGTCTGGTCCAGTGTAGAAACACTGCTTGTAATAAACCAAATACAACCACTTACTAAATATTTGTCCACTATATTACAATCCATGACCATAATTTAATCTCTATGGTAATATAACTGTTTATTAAATATTTCAAAAATATGATCACTCTTCATAAACTTTGTTTCTTATTTTCAACACAAGTTAAAAATCTCATAAATCCATATGAAATAACCATTGTATCCTTATATTTAATAAAATACACACACACACACACACACACACACATATATATATATATATATATATATATATATATATATATATATATATATATATATTATAATCCTCTATTTTTTCATTTTCCTATTTTTTCGACCCCTCACCTCTACTTCACTCTGTATTTTGTTGGACCTAACCCCGGACCATTCATATCACAAGAGCTTTAAGGTGACAGCTCAATCATAGAACAATCACAGACTCGTTTAGCTCTCTATTTCGAACATGTAACCACAAGTTGCAGCTCGTTATGAGCAATCGATTGAAGATAGAAAAAATAATATACCACCATTATATTGCACGTTCATGTTTTCATCTCTTTAGATTACATGAAAATTGAGTTCCTTGATATGATTGGAATTGGGTTTACTTTCAGGTGTTTATGACATACAAAAACATGTGATCGCTTAAATTCTTTAGTAAATTAATCCTCTTTTCGTCTCAAAGTTGCAATTGTGTGGTGTGTGAGCCACATTTGTTTCCTTAAACATATAGATATAAAACATGCATAAATCAACCCATTACATTACTTTAACAAAAAAGACTCAACTATTTCAGATATTTTTTTACTAAAGACAACTATAGTGGGATGTAGTAGCATTTTAACCTGAGACAAAACCATCAAAGTTTTAAATCATTGGTGTTTGATGAAGGATGACGAGAAACCCCAAATTTGAAAAAGGCTGTAAGATCACACCCACCAAATGTTTCTAAACACGATAGAAATCCAATTTGATTTCCTATAAAATCTCTCGACATGATTTTGCATGAAGTGTTTTGCTCTTGTTGCACGCCATAGATCTTACCTAAAAGTATTTTAACATAAATGGTCCATGAGTTGCACTAAAATACATGAATGGTCCTTCTAAAATTATCATTGTATGGTAGGGATTTATATATGTGTGTATATATATATATATAATATATATATATATATATATATATATATGTAATCATCTTGTTAAATAATAGAGTTAATTACATGAATTGTAACATCTCATATTTTTTGTTAACTAAAGGTTAACTTCGTTTACTCTTACAAGGGTTATTATTGTTAATTTTGAAACTCATGTGTTGTTTGTGTTTATTCAATGAGTTTTTATGTATGAAAGTTAAAAATATAGGTATTAAATAATAATAATTTTAATATTAATAAAAGAAACAATAATAACAATTATAATAATAATAATAGTTTATTAAGTTACTTTAAAATGTTTAGGACTTAAATTAAGGGTGTTAAGGGGTTAATTTGTCATTTTAGAAACTTGAAATAGAAACTTTGTGCATAAAATAATAAAAACCTAAACCGTAGGGACCATTGGTGTAAATTAATAGAATTAAATCTCCCCTTCTCTCTCTCTCACGTTTTTCCGGCCGCCGGCCGGCACAACTCCGGCGCGACGCCGGTTAACTCGATTTCATTGGTTTTAGCTCGATTTCGCTTCAAATTGGTGCCAAAAGACTCGGAAAAATACTTTGGACTCGAACCCACGACTTATTGAGCGTTAAGGCTTGGAATGGAGAGGCTCAAATCGAAAGGCGCACCTCAATCGGTTCATAACCGTTCAACGTACTCAAAATGATAATTAATCAAATCAAACGATGGGAAACGTTCGCGCAATCACTACTAAACTAAATGGGTAATTCAATCGAGCTTAACAAACAATAAATTATCAAATTGTAACCGAAGCTAACGAACCAAAGATGAAGAGTGTTCGGGACTAAATCAATTAAATTGAATCCATTTAACAGAGGGGAAAGGTTTCACTCGATTCCTTCCAACTCTCTGTGCACACAATTTGTGAAATACATACTCCATCAAACAAAAATCAAGCCTTGTTCATCGAGTGTTCATTGAAGTGAAATCAAGTTTCAAATCCTTAAATCAATCAAAACCAAGTAAGTTTGATACATGGTTGTGATCGATTAAGCAAGGGGAACAAAAGCCCCATGGTTAATTTGATCAACAACCTCGAATTGACGATCAATTTGATCGATTGTGTTCTAGGGTTCTTAAGGATTTGGGGGTTTTGTTTAGGTTTCATATTTAAGAATTAAAAATTAATACATATCGCGGCTGAGAGCCTGGTTCACTGGTTAAGTTACTTCATTCACACACATGAGGTCCCGGGTTCGAACCCGGGCACCGTCATGTTATTTTTTTAAAGGGTTTTAACCCTTAATTAAATTATAAAAATGTTTTAATATATATATAAATTATTTTATAAACTTTAAATATTTCAAAAAGCCACCATATATTTTCTGTATTTCTCTTTTAGTCTAAGTAATTATTATTATTTTTTTTTCATGAATAATAAAATGGATTACAAATAATAACTAAAAACTATTATTGTTTCAAAATGTTTCTTTTAATTTAATATTGTTTAATAGTACTTAATTCTTTTTGCTATAAAAATCTATTCAAATTTTATGAAACTTTCAAAATGTTATAATTATTTCTTTTTCACATAATTAGTATAAAACATAAATATATTTTTTAGAAAATATAAATGATTTTCATTTGTTAAATATAATTATTTAACAAACCTCAAAATCCACTTAACCCTAGTACTCATTAATTAGTTAACCCATTATGTTTAAGTTTAAATCTTGTAATATCTATATAATTAGGTATATTGTGAAGACTTTACGTTGGAACGACGATTGCTATTTCTTATTAATCATCTGTTATATATTTATTTGACCATGTGAGTTTTCCTTGCCCCTTTTTACATTTTTCACACTATTTTGAGGTGAAACATGATACTTATACATCGTACACTTATAAACGTTTGAGACTTGTAATGCACTTGCAATTCATCTTATATTTTGTCATGGTTATTTGTGTGTTGTAAGTGATTATATGAGATACATAGTTTGTTTACAATCATTAACTATTGCTAGCCTGGCGACGTCTTAGATCTTTGAGCCTGACAAGCCTATTTGGTGCTAAAGCCGAGGTATTGCCGGCTCCTGATGACGTATGCTTGTTCATCATGGGAACCAAATACACTTAGCCAATATTTTATACTTGTAATCAAGTCGAGGTTTGGTTGTAACGATATGTGTTCTATAACCTTACTTGCTTGTGACCTATGACATGAATTGCTACTTGTAATCTTTTTCATATTATGTATGAAAACCTTGGAAAACTCACCAACTATTTTTAGTTGACACTTATTTTTATCATGTTTCAGGTCAACCTCAAGTTTAAAGTGATCCTTTGAAGCATGCTATAATCTAGGACTTGGACCTGGTTAATGAAATAAAAAAGTTTACATTATGTTATGTTATGTTTGAACTTATTACTTGTTTGAGACTTATGATTGTATTTCATTTCAAGACTTATGACAATAATATTTACATTTTAATATAGCGTTATGTGGCTGTGAACAATCTTAACCCTCACATCTCGACGTTTCCACCGTCAAGGTTGGGGTGTGACATGAATGGTCCATGTAGTTTATCAATATTGTAATATTGATCCCAACTTTTGAGAATTAATTACAGATTTGGCCGCAACTGTTTGCCTAACCGTAATAGAATTGTTCTCTAACATTAATTTATGTTAAAATTTTCACTTAAGTAAATGTAAAAAGACCATAGTACTACCCTTGAACTGAAAAACATTATTATTAATAAATGTGGGACCCTTGCGTATTTTCTAGTTGCCTCCTTACCCTCCGTCTCTTTCACATCCTCTCATTCACTGAACCATTAAACGATACATTCATCTTCAGTTGAAGCTACCAATATCTATTGAGTCGAGGTACATTTAGTTTTGGTGTCCGTTAGATTAAGTTACTGTTACATATAGTGTTGATTGGGTTTTTGTTTCTTTAAATGATCTCATGTTGGTTGTTTGCGTTTGGGCATGACCATCATTTAATTTAGTTGTTGAATTTGAATGTGTTAAGCTACATATAAAGTGTTTGATAAAATGTCTCAAAGAAAACAAGCATTAGACTATGGAGACTAAGAAATTAATTCAAGTTCACTTGGGTTTAATGTGTGTGTGTGTATAAGGGAATAATCAAATGAAAATCATGTTTATAATTGAAAACCGTAAAAACCACCACTACCCAATCACTTAACTTATAATCGATTTAACATTTTAATTGTTTAAAATATATTTGAATGAATTTCAACCTTATTTTTTGAGGTCATTATATATTTTTAGTTTAAACTTCAAGGAACGACAATGATGAGAAAACAACTTACATATACGTAACTTGTATAAGTTACATGTATGCAAATCGTAGTTATACACTTGGTAACACGTACTTACATATACATTGTAACATCCGTCATTTTCAAATTATAAACTTAAACCCGAACTCATTTCGAACTTTCATATGATGTAAATTTCTTTATTAAACTTATATATTCTAATGAATCATATGGATTATAAGTGCAACCAACATAAAAAAGATTGTTTTATTTAAGTTATTAAATCATTTAAATAATTTATAATAATTTTATAATTTATAGAGTAAAACTTTGTAAATTTATAAAGCTTAATTGTCATTTATAAGTTTTAGTATAGAAAGAATAATTATATTTCAAAATTTCTATAAAAATTATAATGTTTAATGTCAAATATAAGATTTTGAGATTTAATTAAAATTAATAACTAATAAAGAAAGCATTCCTATTAATTATGAACTTATAAAGTATTTAATAGACAATAATTTCATTATAAATTGGGTTCAATAAGTTTGGGGTCAAAATTGCAAATTCCGAGACTTTAATTTAAAAGTTTGAAAGTTATAATAACAGTCTTTAAACCACAAGGACCAAAATGCAAATTCGTTTAAAACCCAACCCCACCCCCTGTCGGTACCCTTGTTCCGGCCATCTCCGGCCATAGCTCTGGCGACCTCCTCAATAAAAGCAACCGACTGCAATGCCAAATAACCGCTTGAATACGCTAGGTTGTGCTACTCGAACTTAATACCTATCGTAATTTGCTTAATGAACTTGTTTAAAGCTCTAACTAAAACCGAAACATCACATTCAAGACCGAATATGTTTCAACTTGGTCGTTAACACCATTAATTGAAATAATTGAACAAAAACGCTTCTGTGGGAGTTTCAAATTCTAGCATATCAACCATTGCTGTTAACATCATGTAGCTATAATCATATTGTACTCAAAACACCCGAAAGAAACTCATAACTTGAAACACCTCTTTTGGGCACCTTAAACCAAAATTGAGTGAGGGCTTTTACTTATCATCACCTTTAGAAGCTTAATATAAAGTTAATTGGATTAACAACAACGTTTGCACCTTGAATTAACCTCAACGTAGTCGCGACTGTTCTTACCATCATCTCCGTCAGTCCGAACTCAATCGCGTAAGTTTCACACACCAATATACCCGGTTTCACTTAGGATCAAAAGCCCTAGGTTGGATTCCGTTAACAACTTCGAATTCATGTTCAATTTGCTCTAAATCGATTCTAGGGTTCTTTGAATTGGGAGATTTTGCAATTAATACTTTTGAACATTTTAACAGGGCTTTTAACCAGATCTGGGCTACTAGCCCAACTAGTTACCACTCTACACCCTTAAACTAAAGGTCTAGGGTTTGAACCTAGCCTCCATCATTTATTTTTTAAAGCCAATCTTGTATATTTTAAATATCAGAAATTTTATTAATATATTATAGAATCAAAACAAAAACTAATTTGTTAACTAAAATTTTGGAAATTAATAAATAATTTTAAAGGTTTTAAAAACTTATAATTTTAAATTTAATTACTTTTAAAGAATGACAAAGGTTATAAAAGCATTATTAATTCTTTTATGTAATTTAAAATAAACAAAATCTATTATGGTTCATATTTAGGTTATTTCAAAACATTATAAACTTACATGTTAAATAATTAACTATTCAAATTGTTATTCAAATAATTATTTAAATATTTAATTATTCATCTATTTATTTAATCATGTTATATCATAAATAGTTAATAAGTTTATTTTTCTTAAACATTCATTAAGTTTTTGAAACTTATAAAATAATATAACTTTCTATTATACTTTATTCTTATTTTAAGGTTTGATAATATAAGACCTTTATAATAAGTCATATAACAGCTCGAAACTTTATAAAATAATTTTAAATAGTTTTAAGGTCATTTAAATAAGTATTTAGTTAATTACCTTTATCAAAATTTAAATAATTAATTATTAAATTAATAATTTCTTTTCACACATCATACTTAATCTTTATTAAATCAAGATATTAAATTATTGAATCATTTACTATAAACTTAGCTATAAATCAAATTCTTTTCACATTTAGTTAATTGTTATAAACTTGTAATCTTATTGTGTGTATGTGTAGGCATACTCGTGTGTATTTGTTTGTGTGTTTATTGTGTGTATGTATGTAAATTATGTGTACATGTGTTGTTTGTGTACATGTGTTGTTTGTGTACATGTGTTGTTTGTGTACATGTTTGTGGTATACACAAAATCATACATGTATGCTTATATAGTTATGATTAAGATTTGGTTTAAAAAATATATTTAAGGTTATAACTAGGGTCTACCCTAGTTATACTAGAAAAGGTTATTGAAAGTCGGCAAAGTTAATTGCTAACTATCACCCTGAAGTCTATAGTCATCATTTAAAGTCCACATTGCTTCTAATAAAAAAATCATACATAATCGACTAAGTTATCATGAATGTCGTTAAAATGTGACTATATATACTTGTTCTATTTAAACCGGTAATTAAAGAGAATGTTGCAACATGTGCGAGTCGATGGTTACATTTGGATCCTTATATGTTTAATGAGATGTGTTGAATTGTCTAGAAAAAAATCAGCTGACATGTATGCATCACGAGACATTCGCATACTCATTTGATTCTCGGAAGGGTTTGAGAAGCATAGAACTATAAGTTATTTAAAAACCAAGGAAATAACTATGTCCATGAATTAAATATCAAAATCATATTATAAACACGTTGTTCTATTTTATCACATCTATTTTTTAATTTTTTTTATTTTGTATCGTCTTACTATATATAATATAAGCTTTTAGATCATTTGATATTCTATTGATCTTGTTTGTATAAGTATGTTTTTTAGTTAAAAAGTTAAAATGCATAATTGTATTAATTCCAATTCTAATAACTAACTATACTATACTTATGTTATGTGTGATTTTCTAATAAATATTCTAACAATTATCTAGTTAGTAGCAATTAACTTCAAAATTCATTTCCCCTCCTTTGTAAATTCATTTTCCTTCTGATCTTAAAAATTCAACTTTCTCCTTTAATTTTTGGCTCCATTTCTTTCCAAATCTTGAATCACAAGTATGTTTTCCACAATCTACTAGCATTACTTCCTTCTTCGCATCTCATTATCACAAACTCTTGGTTTGGATTATTCGATCCCCAAATCAGATCGATAGGCTATGACCAATTCGCTTGAGGTGTTGTCGCAGGTGTTGCGCCGATTCGATTTTTGGGGGCTTGAATCCGGGTGTAGGTTTGTCATTATCATTAACATTCAATGGTGCTGTTGAGATGGTGCATCTTAATTGTGTGGTCTGGTTCTTCAATGTGAAAAATGTCTCTTATTCATATACTATAGGTGACAAAAGAAGTCTAAAAATGTGATTTTTGGTCATAATTGGGTGTTTTAAAAATAGAGATGTGTTAGAATTAATTGAATAAAAAACACAAGGGGGTCAAGATGGGTTAAAAAAATTTTTAGAAAAAAATAAACATAAGTCAAGATGGGTTTTCAAAATTATAGCTTCAAGTCACAATAAGTCAAGGTTTTTTCACTCAAATTGGTCACCTTCGTCGAGTTTCATCGTGAACCACCACCGCAAAACCACCATACCACCGTTGAACCACCATCATACCACCACACCACCACCCCTCCAACGCACCAGCACCGGTCCACAACATCACCACCGGTCCACCACATCTATACCCTCCCACCTCCGTCAAGTTTCATCATGCACCACCACCGCACTTACAGTCGGGCTCCACATCAGTCTCCACCTCCGTTGAGTTTCATCGATCACCACCACCACACCTACAGTTGAGTCTCTGCTTCATTATCGCACCATCATCGTCACTTTATTAAAGGTACCACCCTTTATTGGTGAAGTCATATATGTATCTTTTTGAGCTCGTATAAGCATCTGTCTATATGTGTTGTTGGATTGTAGAAAACTAGTAAAATAATTTGGCTTTTTTAAAAAAATGATCCATTTTGACCCGAACCCATTCTGACTCGAACCCATCCTAACCCAACCCATCCTGACCTATTTTTCTAAATGACTATCCTAACCCAAACCCAACCAGACCCAAATCTATCCTAACCTAACAACCAACCCAATCCACCCACCTATTTTGTCACCTCTATACTAAACACAATGGTGTCTAAAATAACATCGTTTGCCTATCCCCCCTCTCTGGCTTTCCTATCGGCTTGATGTTGTGTGTCATCCAATGTTTTCCTATCATAGGTCCAATAAAAAACTTAAATGATCATTTAAGTTAAAATCATACAAGATTCAATATGGTTTTGTACTCATATATAAATCAAGAAGATGATATATAAATAATGTTGTAAAATGAGCATTATATTTTGATAATATAATTATTAATAAATCCTAGCGAGTAGAAAGGGAAGCAAATTAACTAGAATAGTCTAAAGCAAATTAACCATAACATAAGAGTAATAACTTTTAACAGTTAGATTCATTATAAGACTAATAATAAGTCCCAATTACAACCGTTAGATTCATATATAAGACTAAATATTAATTCACAAATACAACAGTTAGATTCATATATGCATCCATTAATGTGTATTATCTAAAAAGAAATCAAGTGTATTTAGTATTTATCTTCAATGTTTTAGTAGCTCAGGATATGATACTCCAAAAATAAAACAAAGATGGGTCGCTTTGTGTAACACCCCAACCCGAGAAGGCTGACGTGTCACTATCACAGTAATCAAAATCCAAAACATAATTTCATTATTAATAATGATTACAAGTCCAATTTCCAAAAAAAAAACACCAGTCTAAAAACTAATAGGAAGGTCGATTACATCAATGAAATAAAGTCTTCTTATCCAGATTTTCACTTTTCACTCCCCTCTCGGATGGCCCTGCTGACATGACGTGCATAAAAACAAAAGCACACCTGAGCATAACAATAAGTGAACGGAATAACATATAACAAAAATAAGCAGATATGATGATAACAGAGAATAGCATAATATCAAATAGAACATAACCCGAGCTAATAATCATATCATATAATAACTAAACAGAAGGAACACAAGTAGCAAGCTTGTGAAACCATGTGAAATGGAGTATGGGCAGACATACAGACCATTCACCATAGTCCTAAATGGAGTGGTGTGCAACCATCCATAAACTGTTGCCGTCTCTGGTTCCTGGTTCCTGGTTCCTGACTACCCACCACACAGATTTCTAAAGAAAATTAACCCACCAACATCAAAAAGGAAAAGGAACACTACACATCACCAAGAATAGAAAATATATAAAAATAAATAAAAAATTTAAACAAAATAGAGGTTAAACTCAAAAATTCTATTCATCATTTCTTCCTAATGAAGTAAGACATGCCCCAATATATAGAGATACTACAAGGCATCTCTCTAGAGTCTAGACAAGAAATTAACAAAATCTGGGAATAAAAAATTGTTATTTCAGTAGAAAAAATTCAGCCAGTAATAAAAAAATCTGGCATGCATCCTTTGGGACCATTGTCTCACCTATTCTAAGAATTTGATCATGTCCCATTGATTCCAATTTTAGTAGTGTGACAAATAAGTTGAATAAAATATCAGACTTCTTCGGGTGGGTTCCAGGCTTCATTCCAGGTCAAATAATTACCAGAGGATTTTGATAAAAACACACATATATGCATGTGAGCGAGTTACTGAAAGCATATAAAGATGGACAACCTTTTGAGCAACATAAATACTTTGTTGTAACCAGGATCACCTAACAAGTCCCCATTATCTAATGCAGTAGGTAAGACAATCATAGCTTGATCCAAATCCATGAGAATTTCTTGGTTACTGTTGAATTGCTTACTGTTTTCAGGTACACCCATATCAGTGCCCCCTCTAATTTTTGTAAATTTAATTGACATGTTTTATCATAGTATGATCATAATCTATAAATTAAAGTAGCATCATGATGCTTCCTTCCATTGATTCTGGCTATGCTAGTAGTTTAATCATCCTGTCATTTGTGCAACGAATATAGCTTTTTGTTAAAAATGCTAACAGATTGTTAAAAAATTTAAACAAATGTGAAATACATTGTTGGACTTGTATCACATAATAGATCAAATCAACTTGGAAAATGATTTTGACTCACAGACCAGTCTACTCCACTAAGAGATGTTAGGAAGCAACATTGCAAACATTTTTAATTATAAAACCTGAGGAAATGAACCACAGGCGAATCAAATTTCAAGCTTTCATGTTTAAAGCTAGAATTACAGAGTGTATATGAACTAGGACCTGATCATTGCGAATTTTGGAAAGTCTCTGCATTGCAGAACTCTCTTTTGCTTGTTGTTTCTGTTCAGCTCGCTGGCTCTCATTTTACTGTAGAATTCATCCAATGCATCATCAAACGTCTCAAATTTCACAGACACCCTCGAGCTGAACTGATTTAACAATAACGGACAGAACTCATCATAAATCTGCAAAAAAAAGCAGTTCAAAGCATGTCAAGACTAACAATATGGAAAAGGTTCTTGTTATTACCAATATGAAGAACTACTTATCAAAGAAAGAGTAGTTGGAAGTAAAAGTAAAACCAGTAAGTGTGTGCGATGGTGCGAACAGCATAAGGTTGAAAAATGAGGAGACTGAGAGTTTTCATTACTCATTTGATACAATTACATATATTTGAAAACCAGAGATAAGAAATCTGAAGTAATCAAATTAGGTAAGCTTAAAAACATGAGCCTACTTATATTGAGTTGAACACATTTTGCTAGGTTATTTGACATACCCCCGTTCTACAGGAAGAAATTTTTACTTCTAAGACTCAAAAAGTGAACCGTATGACTTCTCAGCTTTATAACTAACATATATTGTTTAACTTCTTAAAAATATTGTGATGTGATTAACTTTCACAGAACGAACCACAAAGAGAAAATTACATGCATTAAATTCACTACTAAATTAACAGAATTATTAGTTTAGTACAAACAACGATTAAAGACAAAAGGTAACCTGATTAGTGCCAGATGATTCAACAGGGATTTGATCCTTCCCTATTTTCTTCTGTTGCATTAAGATATATCCTTCTGGAATTTCAGCACCTAAAATAACATCCTCCAGCCAGTCCTCAAACCTCTTAACACCTTCAGAAAGAGCCTGAATGCTACTATCCTCTAATTTCATGTCCTTAGAAACTTTCAAGTTTGGAGTTAAGTGAGCATCTAATACAATATGTTCTGATAATGCTGGCCCATAACCCAAAGCCTCCCCCAGAACAACCTTCAATGTAGCTTGTTTGGCATGGGTACTATCCTTCTTTTTACTAGAATCACTGGACTTAACTGCCTTGCGATTGCCCTTTTTAGCTTGTGGTGGACCAGGTGAGTCATTTACACCTGAATCATCTTCCACATGTTCAACAATTTGGTGATTGTTAAAGGATATTAGTGTTGACTGTAACTTTGCACCATCAGTTCTCTCAAAGACTCTACAACTTTCAATCGGATAACGATGACGGGCCCTGATCGCAAATCCCTTATCATCATCCCTAAATCAAGTTAGTTAGTAGCAAATTGCTTAATTCATAGACTGTATGAATAAAGAAACTAAGGACATGTAAGTATGTAACCTGTTGATATAAAAAGAAGCATGACAAAGATATGATTCTAGACTTTATAGCTGTGTGACTGCAGAAGAGTTAAAACCATGAATTCAGAATTGGTGAGGAGTATATTTCCTTGTGCATACAACTCCAATATAATGTAGTAAGCATTACCCCAAATTGAAAGAGAACTATCTGCTCAGACGAAAGGGTAAATGAGAAATAAGCATGCTATTGAAAACACAATCCAATAATCAATGATGTATATGTAAATGCATCAACAAGATATACCCGATCATATCCAAGCTGCCTTACATCCTCAAGCCTTCTAGTTCTTATGTGTTTTCGCAATTTGAGAGTAAACCCAGAAGGAGTATTACTTTTTTCCCTGCAAACATCAAAGAAACCAAATGTACACTTTAAAACATGCTTATATGCACACAAATATAGATATCTTCTTCCCTTAGCTAAGTTAAAACATTTTGTTTTCGATTACAGAAATGTTCTGTCACAATGATTAACACTTATATAGTTCGTTATAGGAAACACATGTAGTATTGTAACTCGTAAGCAATCTGAAATTTGCTACAGATATATTCACTTCAGTTGTACACCAGTTATCTAAAAATTGATTTCTAAAAGTCGAACTATACTTCTAGTTCTTGAACCTAAGATTATATCCAGATGACATTATAGTATTATAAAAGGTCACCCCTAGCTTTAGACATGTCAATCTACCAATAATGGGTTTCAGTTCCCATAGAGCACTCACAACATTCTAGTTCCCATAAAACAGACACAAAATTCTAATCTTGACATGTAACAAATTGGGTTGAAGGGAAATAGAAGAACTAGATATGGAGATTGGAAGCAATTTTCTTAATATTCATTCCTCATGCAAAATAAGAAGACAATGACCACTATTATAGCCTTACATGACTCTTCAAATAAGATAACTACCCATCAACTATTGTTAGGTAATGACCCCTTACTCTATTAGATAAAGCATTTTTTAATTATTTCTATGGGTATTATTAGATTTGTTTTTATTTTCATGGATTAAGTAACATTTTGTGAAGCTGAAGTTTTGAGTGGAAAAGAAGAAGCTTATCATGGTTGTAGCTCTTTCTAATTTGTGAGGTTATGAACAATTATTAGCCGATACTCAAATTTACGTGGATTTTCAAGCTGATACTAAACTGTGTGACCAACACTATTTGACCGAGTTTTAAATGATTGTAAAATTCTATATGTATACACACATGCACTTATTTTTGTTGAGGGAGGCACCGAAACACCACAATGAACAATGAACTTGAACACACAATAATGGGATGGAGGGAACTTTAGAGGGAAAGTAATATGAAGATCACGATTACATTATAATGATTGAGTACATCCCTTTATATATACACAAGTCGGTTAGAACCAACTGCTATTAACTGTCAAATGACAGTTGCACAATGGCGGGTTTAACTACTTTACCCAAACTGACCCATCTAAGTATTACTTACACTATACACATTATTGTCACACTATACATAATAAACTAATTATATACTATTAATCTTATTGCTAATATTGTATTCCAACATTGTCCCCCCCAATTTTGGCATTAAGAAGTGTAGCTTCAACTTCATTCTTCGCTCGAACTCTTTGATCTTTTCTTGGGTGGTAGGTCTACATCTTCCCAAGTTTTGTGTCCATTTGATTTTGTAGTCTTGCTGCTACTTCCTATTTCAACCATAATTTCTCTTCCATTGTATTTAAGGTGATACCACTCGAGCATTTCCAAATACCTTAATTAAACGATCTTGATTGAGTTGATAAGGCTGTCTTGTTTTTCACGATCAAGACAGTTCAGATTGTAGTCTAATTGTGTGGTTACTTCAGCCCATTTTCCACACCTGTTTACACCACTATATCCTCCATACTTTGTACCACCATGTACAATTTCATGAGATTAACTCGATGACCAAACACATCTCTTGGTGGCATCGGATTCTGAATTTTAATTTTAGAAAATCTGTTATAAACCATTCAACTACCTTTTCAAACTCCACTTCGAACTTCTCCTTATGTTCTTTAATTTTTGTTGCTATATGGATTAAGTCCATAAACACTATGCAATCTTGTAACGATGAGATATTTGTCGGGTACATAATCCGTCCTTTGCTCTTATTGATCCTTGATTCATTCTTGTCCACTTCGACCGTAATATCACTACAAGAAAAAAAAGCTAATGCAACCTCGGTAAAATGTTACATTACGCCATTAAAAAGTTGCATTAGACCTAATGCAACATTTTATTGGAGGCTGCATTAGAAACAGTTGTATTAGACCTAATGCAACCTTTTTGTTAGATAATGCAACATTTTTTGAAAGCGTTGCATTTACTATCCAAATGCAACTTTTTAGTATGCAACTTTTTTTACTTCATATTGCAACCTTTTCAATATTAAAGTGCAACCTTTATTAAAGCTTAGTTATAAAAATGCAACCATTTTCTAGAATTAATGCAACCATTATTATGTCATTATAATAGAATAAAAATGCAATATTTTTATAGTACATGTAACAATATTACGCTTTTATTTGTAACAAATACAACCCTTAATGCAACTTTGTAACATAAAATCAATTATTATTAATTAAATGCATTCAATAGTAATTATGACACATAATAATAATATGGATAGCACTTGATAGTCAAATAACATACTTTAACATAGTTGTCAAATCTCAAAAAATATATATTGTCAACACAAAGTGCCAATTGCAATATTAAGGATAAAAAACATTCACTTGTCTCAATCTTCAAGCGGTAGTTGTTTCATAACTTTTAGCATCATAGCTTCTAGATTTTTTCGTTGCTTGTCAATATCTTCTCGCATAGCTTCAAGCTCTGATTTTTTTCTTTCATTATCATCTTCAATTCTTTGCGCATTTCTAGTAGATGATTTTTCTCAACTTCAGTGTTTGTTTTTAATGATTCCATTAGCCCTTCTAGAATCATATATGATTTGCTACCATCATCTACTTTTTTTATCATTGTATTTGTAACGCCTCTACCGTAAAGTCGACGATATCCATAGTTCTCTTTGTTCATTACAACCACGAAAGGATCTACTGTAATGTTGTCATCCTTTATAGGTTCATGTTCTTCATTTGTTCCTATAATAATGTCCAAAAGTAATTAAGAAGATATTATCAACACAACGTTATATACTTATACACATAACATTAGCTATGGGTGAATGTTTCAAATTAAAAATACAACTAATAGTCAAGAGATTGTTCAATTACAACTATTTTCTATAAGATTGGTTTTTCATATTATTTCACAAAAAAGCAAATGAATTATGCATACATACATACATAATTAATATATATATATATATATATATATATATATATATATATATATATATATATATATATCACCTAAAATTATCAAAAGAAAATGGTAGAAAAAACTTACTATTTTCTTGCCGTGTCATCATATGTATCAGCATATGCACGTCCTTCCGTCCTTTTACGTGTACATTCAAACAACTGAGTTAAAGTAGGTATGTTCTTGGTTTGCATTGTCATTTTTCTGTATTGATAAAAACATAAATATCTTAAATATTTGCTATTTAATAAAAAAGACACAAATCACAAGCAAAGCAAAACCATATTACCATCGCCTCATGAATTCTAGGCAAAACTTATTGGACCAGCTATGTGCATAATTTTTTAAGACATGCATGATTCCTTTGCTTTTAAACAACGTTTCTGTACACACATCAATATATGCAACTAAGCAAATAAACAAACTTTAGATAGCAAATAAAATTAATAAAAAATTGTCAAGAAAAATACCATCACATCTTTATTATTCCATAAACGCAAAATTATGAGAAATCATCTTCTGGAATGTTTTTTGGTCGGTTCTTCCATCTTGTTTTGTTATCCTTAAATTGATAGAAGTGTTTTTTTCTTAAACCGACATTTGTGTACCTTATAAGAATCTCCAATACTCTTAAAACCCCATTTCTTAGCGGCATCAGGCACATCATATTTTTCCTTTAAAAAGTTAGCATTTAGTTGGAAAATAAAATCTAACAGATAAAAGAAATAACACTACTAATAATCTTACCAAGATGTATTTTCATATCTTGTTTTTATGTGGTACCTTCTGCCATGAACTATGGATCAATGGTGCATAACTATGATTACGAGCTATTATACCTAAAATCCAGAAAATTGCCCGACTACATCTTTCTTCTCTTTTACCGGTCCAATGGGTTGTCCAATTCATTACATATGATGGCTTCGCGCTCGTCTACTTTTCTTGTGTGCACAACATGCATTATTGTTGGTCCTCTTTTATTAGTTTTAGATATTTCTAAATGTCATGATACAATAAAAAATTATATTAGTAAAGTTAATGAATAACACACTAAACACATGGTATAAGTAGTCGAAACAAACCAACCTTTATGTAATTCGAGACCTTGTAGTTGTACATCATTCCCATTTTCGAAATCATCATTGATATCCTCCATTTGTATCTTATTTTCGTTATTTGTAATTGTTATATCTTCTAGATCTTCATACTCTTCATCTTTATCAACATCATCTTAGCATTTAAAATAATATACGTTGATATGTAAATAGCAATAACAAAAATATAGTAGAAACAAACAAAAATCTAATTAAATCACTAAACACACGAACCTTGAGATCTCATAACATTCTCTTCATTCACATTAGTTTCCAAGTCATCTATATTCATATTTAATCCATTAACATCTAAACACATAAAACTATAAATTTATATGAAAAGTAGTTTTAATTAAATAATCTTTTACCTTGAAATATCTCATCATCCTCATCATCAAGAACTAATCATCTCTTTATACAATTAGTATGTGTTGTATTTTTTCTCAATACCCTCTTTTGTGTTTTTGAATATACTTCACCCATAGTAATTGTTGCTTTACCACTCGGTTTTGTTTCGCTAAATTAGCAATCAAAGTCATGGACAGTGGTGCAATATATTGTGGATGTTTCTATAACAAATTGCTTGTTGTTAGAAAATTGGTGTAACAAAATAAAATAAATAAATAATTTATTATTGTATTACCTTTTTGGAAGCTTCAATTGTATCAACTTCTTGATAATCTTCCTCACTATCATCACCATTATCAGAAATATAGTCTACATCTTTTATACTAGTATATGTTGGTTTCACTGTCTTTTTCTTCGTTTTTTGACTTTCCACCAAACTTGTAAGAGAACTTGCAATCCTTTTCAATTCTAAGTCTTGTATTCTTTTTTTGTTTTTTTGAACCCTCAATTGTCTACTTCTCTCGTAATCATTGACTTGTCTTTGTACACTTTGAATTTGCTTGCTTTTGCTTGCCATTAGACCCGCTCAAAGTCAAATTAACAACTAATAGTTCATATATCTTATCATTAACACGAGATGTATGAACCGTTTGAAAAATAAAGACATCTTTGTTGAATTCCAAGGGACCACAGACCAAGTAGCTATATTACTAAGGCATTACAAGCTGGAAGGTTCAATCGCTAATAGAAGGAATCAGGTAAAAATACTTGAAAAAAATGAGATCAGATAGAACAAACCTAGTTTGTAATTCATGAAACAAACTCGTCTGAATTAAACTCATTTATTAGCTACTTTAAAACATGATGAATCAGACGTATCCTTTTTCTCCCCACATCCATAAACCAAAGTTTTGATAGTTAAATCTCTTGAAAACAGAAACAAGTGAAAGGTCATACTTTAAATGTTCTCACTTATTTTCTGACCAGGACTCAAAATTACATCACAAAACACAAATCACGTTTGATGATCGACTTGTTTGCTTTCCAAATCGCAACTCCAAATCAACTAGGAACTGGTGTCGATGATGGACTGCTAGTATTTCTCAGTATTAACAATCGCTGCTCAACACCAAATTAGTATTAATCTAATCGATGCTCAACACCAAATCAGTATTAATCGATGATGAAGAACTGCTAGTATATACCCTCTCGTGCGTCGACAGTTTCTACCCTCGATAGTTCAATCTGATGCGTTAATTGAACCAGGAGAAAACACCATTTGTGGGTATTAGTGAATAGCGGCCACTTTGTTAGTATAATTAGAGGGTAAATTTTAGTGATTTAAGAGGAAACTGAAATTAGGAGGAAATTCTAATTTTTTTAAGTATATATGTAGATAAGAAATTAAATTTAAATAAACAATTCAAGAAAGTTTTATGATAAATATAAAAAAGTTTTTTTGTATTTGATAAATTCTTTTTATGTGAATTTAGATTTTTAACTGATAATAAAAAAAGTGTTTTTAACTAATAACAGTTTAAGTTAATTAATGGTCAATTATGGTCAATGATGCTCAATTAAGGTCAATGATTTAATCGATGGTTAACTAGGGTAATCGATTCTCAATTAGGGTTGTTGATGCTCAATTAGGGTTAGTGATGCTCAATTATGGTCAATGATGCTCAATTAGGTTCATCGATGCTCAATTAGGGTTAGTGATGCTCAATTATGGTCAATGGTTCTCAATTAAGGTCAAATGCTAAATTAAGGTTAATTTGATCACTAATAACTATGTTAGAGTTCGCCCGTAATCAATTAGGGTCACCGATGCTCAATTAGGGTCAGTGATGCTCAATTAGGGTAGTCGATGCTCACTTAGGGTCAATGATGCTCAAGTAGGGTCAATGGTGCTAAATAGGGTCAATTATGCTCTTTGAGGGTCATTGATTCTTAATTAGGGTTAAATATTGAATTAAGGTTAATTTTATCACGAGTAGCTAGTTAGATTTAATCGATGGTTAATTAGGGTAATCGATGCTCAATTAGGGTAGTTGATGCTCAATTAGGGTCACCGATGCTCAATTAGGGTCAGTGATGCTCTGTTAAGGTAGTCGATGCTCACTTAGGGTCAATGATGCTCAAGTCGGGTCAATGGTGCTCAACTAGGGTCATTATGCTCTTTGAGGGTCATTGATTCTCAATTAGGGTCAAATATTTAATTAAGGTTAATTTTATCACGAGTAGGTAGTTAGATTTAATTGATGGTTAATAAGGGTAATCGATACTCAATTAGGGTAGTCGATGCTCAATTAGGGTCAGTGATGCTCAATTGTGGTCAATGATGCTCATTTAGGGTCATCGATGCTTAATTAGGGTCAAATGCTATATTAAGGTTAATTTGATCACTAACAATCAATTATAGTCGGTCAATAATCATTTAGGGTCACCGATGCTCAATTAGGGTCAGTGATGCTCAGTTAGGGTCATTGATGCTCACTTAGGGTCAATGATGCTCAGGTAGGGTCAATGGTGCTCAACTAGGGTCAATTACGCTCTTTGAGGGTCATTGATTCTCAATTAGGGTCAAATGTTGAATTAAGGTTATTTAAAGGTTAAGTTGATCAATTTTGACCAGCTAGAGTCAATCTATGGTAATTTACCATTAATGATGCTAATTTCAGGTTAATTTGATAAACATTGACCCGTAGGAGTCAATTAATTTGGGTCAATGATGCTAATTTAAGGTTAACTTGATCAATTTTGACATGCTAGATTCAATCGATGGTAATTTACTATTTATGATGCTAATTTCAGGTTATTTTGATAAAATATTGACCCGTAAGAGTCAATCAATTTTGGTCAATGGTGCTAATTTAAGCTTAAGTTGATCAATAAACATACCCATTTACTATTATTTTGCGTTTGGAATGCCTAACCTGACCGGTTGATTTTTATTTTGACTTTTAAAATTACCCAGCCTGACCCGATAACTACTATTTTGCTTTAAAATTACCCATCCTGACATGATGACTATTCTTTGAAGTTTTATAAGTACTCATCCTGACCTAAAACAGCCTAGGTCTGGTTTAACTTGCATTCAATTTAAACAAGTTTTGGAGTAGACTGTAATTGAACCTTTCATAAATCACGAGTACATTCAATCTAAACAAGTAAAACAACCAAAAACGAGAATAAAACAGCCAAAAACAAGAATAAAAACAGACAAGAAAGAAACAAAAATTGTTCCATAAGCTTCACATGATGAACAAAGTTGAAAGTAAAGTAATTGATGCCACAACCAATTAATCATTAGCCCAAAAATAGTACATCAGCTTCATTCTTCTTTATCAACCTTCATTCTTCTTTATCAATCTGAGTCAAAGTAGTTCATAATTATGAAACAGAAGTAATTGATAAAATCATCCTTATTGACTACCAAAAAGTCAATAATATTGACAAAAACAGAACATGTAATTTCAGAACATGTACCTTAGTAACTTAATTACCATCTTCTTCATCAACATCCATCCAATCCTATAGTGTATCATCATATTAAGAATCATCACCACTTTCATTATCAACTTCATCCATGGCGGTAAAATTTGTACTCGCGTCAACTACAAGAGGAGGGATATCTTCTCTTGACAAATGAATCTCTTGCTCACTAGTTGTGCAATATGTGACGACCCTAAAAATAAAG
The DNA here is from genome assembly GCA_025506515.1 of Flaveria trinervia. Taxonomy (NCBI): domain Eukaryota; kingdom Viridiplantae; phylum Streptophyta; class Magnoliopsida; order Asterales; family Asteraceae; genus Flaveria; species Flaveria trinervia. The sequence goes on along the minus strand of JACCIX010000186.1, from coordinate 25,126 downwards.
TTAGGCAAAAATAATTTATGAATAAATTCTATTATGTGTTCTTAAATATATAAATTATGAATGTTTACGAGCACATATATGTAAAATTGTACGTATGCATGTTTACATACATGTCTTACGTATGCATGTGCCATCTTTTGATGAATACATATGTGTATTATGTGTTTATGTGTATATATGTGTTGCTCGATCGCATGCATGCATAACCTTTTACGTATGCATGTATCCAAACTCATAAGTTTTAAATACCAAACACTATGTAATCAAATGTTGCAACTTTGTAACATCAAATCATTCACCAAATGATACAAAACACAACCCAAAAAAACACCACAATATAAGAAGCATACAAAACTAAACAAACCTTATGCACCCAAACATTGAACTTAGATCGATCATTAAGGATTTGATACTCGTATGCATTACAATTTGACTAATTCTTGTTCTAATAATTGATCCATTACATTTGATTGATGGAGCAACCTCTAAGACTAAGCCTCGGTTCATTAAGGATTGAAACAATCGAATTAAGAGGTGATTAACACATCAAATCGGCCAAGACATCTAACCTATTTCTTGGACCGCCACCTAGCCATCAACCACTAAGCTCACCTCCTTATTTGACACCTATTAAGCCTACACTTAGCCTATTCACCAAGGCTATTGGTAAGCATCATGATGATGCCATTAATGGCAGCCGACCCTCTCACTTTATTTGAGGCTCTCGGCTGAATGAAAAACACCACAACCACATCGATCACCACTCCTACAAAACTCTCGGTTCTTCCTCAACAAGCCGCACACACTACCAACTTAACCCTCGTTACCTCCACTCTCTAACTCAGGGTTACCTTCATCCCTTCTCTAAGTGCTCGGTTATCACCACAATCAACCATCATCATCTTCCATCCGGTTGTCACAAGAAGAACAAGACGCGGGAACCTTCGTTTAACTTGGTTCGACAGAGAAAGAAGCTGCCATCAGTTATCCCCACCTCTTTTCATTATCGAAATCAAGGTTTCATTCTCTAAACCATATTTAGTTAAGATTACAATGACTATACCTATGTTTAAACAAACATATGATTGACTCTTATGATTATACTTCTAAGATCTTTATGAATCCTATAAACCTATCAACTTTATTTAAAAAGTTAGTAAGAAGGTTTTAAAAATCTGAAATAAACAAAATGAAACCTGATAATCGAAAATTATATAAAAGAAATTATCAATTAAGGATTAAAATCTTATGTGCAACTTGTTAAATTCAGTTTATTGTGTTATAGACTATGATTGTAGGAACAAACATTGAAGGCATGTTTAGAATATTAGGAATTATAATTCTGCAGATTTGATGTCATTCCTATAGATAAAATAATTTATATAAATTATATTAGTATTTGAAAGAAAAATTTATGCTTGAAGAACTGAACCTGGGATGAAATTGAGAAAATTATATGTTAAACCTTATGAACTATAGGAATTTCAGAAAAAGTTTTATGACCTAACTTGAAGTTATGAATAAGTTACGAATTTATAAATTTTCTGCCACATAAAAATCGGGAAAAATACTTTAACTTTGCAATAAACTATGAGAAAATTACATAAAATATGAAAAGCTGAAAAGAACATTCTATACGAAAATAGAAATTTTTGGACATATTATGATATTTTTACTAAATATTAGTAAATGATGAAAATCATAAAAATTGACTCTGCTATGATTTAAGATTTGAGAAAATTTTTAAGAGTTAAAAATATTGTGCCAAATATTCTGATCAAATTTGGGAATTTTTAGAAACCAGAAGGTATTTTTAATAAATTATTAGAATATTATGAAATTATAAGAAATAGCCTGTAAATAACTAAAATATGAAATCTGAGTATGTTATGTTTTATTCCATTACCTATTTATTGTATTAGTGTTGATAATATTTAAGGTACTGAAAATTTTGAAGAAAATATTTATGTTTTCCAAACTATAAATATTTTGTTTATAGGTGATATCTTGGAGAAAAGGTGAGATTCATAGCCCCATTTTTATTTTTATAAACTTTTGGGGGAAAAAGCATACTATTAAATTTATGATTGATGCACATTTTTGAGATGTACTGTCATTTATGTTACAACCATTAATTCGGATGTGGAACCGTTGGATAATATAGGTAGCGCTACTTAGGAAATAATTTCCTGCACCAACAGGATGAGTGTTGTGATGCTATATTATCTGATTTATGAATTATGTTATGACAGTATGGTTGATCTGATTATTAATTAAGGTTTGGTTGTATTTGATGCGTCAATAATATTTTATGTAAGATAAACCTGTGAACTCACCAACATTATGTTGACTATTTTGAGTATGCTTTTTCAGGAATTCATCATGTCTAACAGCTTAATGTTCTCTTTTGATGTGTATAACGGCTGGGGAGAAGTTATGAGGAAAGTCTGTGTGAATCTAACTGTGAATATGTATGATCTCAACATATCGGTGGATGCTCATTTCCACCGTTACTAAAGATGTAGCAGTTAGAAAATATGTTGTAATAGGATTATAATTAGATCAAATTTTGACTATCATGATTTAATGTAATCCTAACCTTATTATTATCTTATAAAGTATGTTTTGTTATGTTTAAATATATGTTGCTGTGCTATCTGAAACTCTGTTAATCAATAAGTTCTGTACAACAAGTCACACCCAAATAATCATTTCACGCTTCCACCGGGATGTGACACAATAGAACCTAACCTATCTTCATTAGGCTCATACCAATAGGAGGCACCATCAATTTCATTATTTTTTCATCAAAATCATATACATCTCTTGGAACCGCATTGACAACATAATGCAAACCATCTTCTATAAGGTCTGGTATGTAGAAAACTTGTTTCACTTGAGAAGGCATGACAAAAGGATCATTTGAACAACATAACTTGTACAAATCAACACATAATATGCCATAATCATCTTTTTCAACTTGGTACCACTCACAATGAAACAATACAACTCTAAACTTTGACCGGTAGTCAAGTTCAATTATGTCCAGTATTCTACCATGGTAGTCAACATTCCCAACAGTTGGATTTTTGTCCCGAGAACTCGCAAAGCTAGGAGTTAAAGCTGTAATTAAAACACCACCATTTTGAGTTTTACATTTAGCATATCGTGATTTGGTATGAAACCTATAACCATTAGCATAATACCCATAATATCTCTTGGATGTAGGACTAGGACCCTTAGCAAGCCAAAAAATATGATCCGGGACTTTATCATATATTACTTTGTCTTTGAACCAACCTGTGAACTCATGACTATGGTTTTGTGCTCGTGCCCATCGACTTTGTCGGGGTTGATTTTCAATATAAGCTTCATGCTCACTGCATCATAATTTATACAAATACAACATTAATATGAAAAAACTAATATTAACATATAATTCGAAGGAATAAAGACTACAAAATGGTTACTTACTTGATATAATCGTTAACTTGTGCACAATCAGAATTGAATAAGGCATAACGATGTGCTTGTTCCTTTAAGTGATCATCTAATTTGAAAAGTGTTCCGAGTCTTCGTTTTTTACCTACTAATGGATGGCCACCATTCACAAATAATTGTTCACCCGGTTCGTTTTCTCCCTCGGAATCATCATTGTCTTCCATACCCTTATTAGTCTTGTATCTACTCCATGCATATAACGTGAGCAAAAAGTCAAACATTCATCAATCAAATATCCTTCTGCTATAGATCCTTCTGGTCGGCTCTTGTTTCGGACACATGACTCAACTTGCACAAGTATCTTTTCATAAAAAACATCCATCTATATTGAACAGGTCCTCCAAGTCTAACTTCATCTACTAAATGGATAGGTAAATGCACCATGATGTAAAAAAAGCTAGCAAAAATATTTTCTCAAATTCACATAATATTTCTGTAATTTCTGATTGTAATCGATCAAGGTCCTCGGGCTTGATTACTTTGCTACAAAGACTTTTGAAAAAAGGCACCCAACCTAATTAAAGGAACAACAACATGTTTTGGTAATGATTTTCTTATAGAAACTTGAAGCAAGTAATGCAAAAAGATATGAGCATCATGACTCTTATAACCTGAAAATTTATTTTCCGAAGAATGAACACAACATGCAATGTTAGAAGCACACCCGTAAGGTAATTTTGTTTCCTTCAAAACACGTCAAAAACTATTTTTTCCTTTGAAGACATTGAAAAACATGCGTTATGGATAATAACATGCTTACCATCATTAGAAAGTTCAGGTTGAAGCTTTTCTTTGATGCCAAGATCTAAAAGGTCAAATCGGGCTTTTAGGTGATCTTTTGACTTTCCACTAATATCCAACAAAGTCCCTATCAAGTTGTCACATATATTTTTTTCAATGTGCATCACGTCTAGATTATGTGGACATTTATTGAATTGGCAATACGGTAAGTCAAAAAATATTGACCTTTTCTTCCATGGGCAAGTGCTATTATTTTTCTTCCTTTGTGTCTTTCCAAATATATTTTTAAAAGTAGATACCTTATTAAAAGCTTCAACACCTGATAGAGGTTTTGGAGAAAGTCTCTTCTCAATCTTCCCATTGAAAACACTCTTATTACGTCGCCATGGGTGTTGAGCATCTAAAAATCTACGATGGTCCATATAGCATGTTTTCTTACTATGCTTCAAGTAAAGAGAACTAGTCTCATGATTACAACACGAACATGCAAAATTCCCCTTGTTTTCCACCCTGACAACATTGAGTACCCTGGAAAATCACTAATTGTCCATGTTAATGTTGCATACATTTTAAAGGTCTCATCTTTAGATTTATCGTATGTCTCCAACCCGTTAACCCATAACTCTTTAAGCTCCTCAACTAAGGGTTGTAAATAAACATCTATGTTATTACCTGGAGATTCGGGTCTAGGAATTAACAAAGACAACATAAAGTATTTTGGTTTCAGTGACATCTATGGAGGCAAATTATAGTTAACCAACACCACAAGCCAAGTGCTATGAGCAATGCTCATTGTTCCAAATTGATTAAATCCATCACTTGACAACCCTAACCTAACATTTCTAGTTTCCTTGCAAAATAAGGATACAAAGAATCAATTCCTTCCAGCTTTGCCCATCTGTAGGATGTTGTAAATTTCCATCTTTAGGACGCCCTTTATCATGCCATCTCATATGTTTAGCTGTATCTGAACACATAAATAGTCTTTGTAGCCTTGGTTTTAAAGAAAAATGCCAAACCACTTTGGCTAGAACTTTTGAAGACGTTTTAGAATGTTCACTACTCTACTTGTTCTGTTCTTTCTCATTCAATTGTTTCCACTTAGAGGTGTGGTAAGTGTGGCAGACTTCAGTATGTTCATACTCTTTCCAATAAAGCATACAATTATTTGGACATGCAGCAATCTTCATATAACCAAGCCCTAAATCTCTTACAATTTTTTTAGCTTGAGTAAAACTAGCTGGAAGTTTTGTCTCTGGATACTAAGCCCGTGAAGGGTCTTGTAGAGAAGAAGCCTGACAATGAAAGATAGCTTTGAAAAACTTTTACACCCAGGAAACAACTCTTGTTTTCCATCTTCCACCAACTTATAGAACCTTTTGGCATCTTCATTTAAACCTTATTGTATTGTACTTGTTTCCTCTATAGTATCTCTAAACATATCATGCAATAATTCATCAAAATTATCATGCATACCGTCTCCATTGTTATCTACGTCGATGTTAAATCTTGTTTGTGAGGTGGTTTCTCCATGAAAAACCCACACATAGTAGTCTTTTACAAATCCGTGTCCTTTCAAATGATCAAACACTTCATTTCTTCGATACCAATAGTGATTTTTACACCGTATGCAAGGACAACAAATCTGAGATCCTCTTGCCGCCTTAGCAAATGAAGCATTAAGAAATTCAATAACTCCGGCTTCAAATTCAAGTAATCGTCTAGGTAAATACATCCAATATCTAACATTTTCCATGTCCCTCATAACCTGAATTTAAGAGAAACAATGAGATTTAAATGTTGGTGCTTGATTACAAATCGTTGTTACACAGATAATACATCATAAAATGTTGAATATACAGAGGATATATTACAATGGCCATTTGACTTGTTATGGAACCATAAATCAAGTTTATCCATCATAAGCTGAAATAACTAAAGCAGACAATTATGAGGCAACCATTCACATGCTAGATAAAAGAATATTAGAATTCCTAATAAGGATTATTGATTATCAGTTTCAACATATGTTAAAAATCAAGTATACAAAAACAATTAATTAAACTACTAAAGGCTATGATTTCAAGTCATTGAAATTAAAATGCCATGATTTAAGTAATTATACACTTCAATCAAACTATTGAAACAATCAGTTTGATTTCAAGATTCAAGCTCTGTAAGAGCAATCATTTTTGGTCTGTGCATGTTGCTTGTGCAATAATCAAAATTCAGCATACATTAGCAAAATCATATATAGTTGCATAAAAATCATAAACCAAAAATCCAACTAGGAAAAGACAAAGAACACAACATATGAACTCGAATTTCCTTTCCGCAATTAGACAAATGTTTGTATGTGAATTTTAACTGAAAGTTGTTGTTTGAAGTCATGATAATCTGTTATTGAATGTTTGATAAAAACTTATTTGTGACAATGATTTACTGATTAGGAAAAACAAGCCTAAGTTAACCGAGACGTTGTAAAAATTTCTACTTTTTACCTTTATAGAACATGATTAACGAATCTGATTAATTTAAGAAACGAGTATGAAAAAACCTAGATAATAGTCTTTTGAAGGCTGGAATCATGAACTAATTATGAATCAATCCGAGCACAATTAGCAAGAACCCACTCATCGTCAATGTTGGAAAGACCTGATCAAAAATTTAATAAATTCATCAAGAACCTACTATTGATAATATGTTTAATCTTCATCAAATGGTATGAAAACTCATCTCTACACAAATTAGACTATGAAATCCAAATCCCAAGCAGAATATATCGTGCGAACAATCAAACTTCATATAAATATCTACATATTAACAATCCAAAGGTTGAACTCCCCAAGTACATAACTTTTATAAAAGACAAACTTTAGTTCATAATCTTTTTGTAACCTCATGGTTAGAAAGTTGAAATCTTAAACATACTAAAGATTAACTCCCTCCCCCATTTTACTCAGCTTTGTTTGAAGATATGTATGATATACTAACTATAAAAAACCTACACACAGATAAATTCCCCTGGAAAATACAATTACAGATAAGTAGATCTACAATTCGAAAAGGGTAAATAAACCTACAGATCGGCAATTCAAAGTTTGAATTTGCAATAATTCAATAACTAACCGGTTGTTCCTACGTATGTCGATTTACACAACCTTCTTCTTCTTGATTTATGTTGTTCCAGTTTCCTCCCTGTCCAATTGACCTACTTGTGGTTGATTTACTTAGTTCTCTTCTTGATCGTGACTTCTGTTTGGTACTTTCACGGCTCTGTTAGGTAGTTTTTGCTGATGTTCTTCATCGATGCCCTTTTTATAAATTACATTTGTTGGCGTTTGTTAGAACAAGATACATAGTTTAACCATTTAAACTTTGTGAAAACACAGTGGAAACAAGCTTTATAACATAGTTTGTAAACTGAAATTTCAGGTTTCATCTTGATATTATAAAGTTACAAACAAACCCAAGAACAAAGGATCTTTTATATGTGAATAAGACTAGCTATGTAAACACAAAACAAACATTATGGACAACCATAAAGAGGCTGCCATAAACTACCTTTTTCAACAGCAAAAGAGTCGAGATTGAAGAGGATGTGCTCCAAGAAAACGAATAAGGCACCAAAGGAGGTCCTCTCAAGCTTGCATACCCCAAGCTCTATGACAAAAACCTTGTTGCTAGGATTTGAGCACCAAAAAAACCCGAAAGAGGAGGCTGCTGGAGACCTTTCAGCCGTGAATCTCTTCAACAAGAGGAGAAAACCCTTTTCTTTCTTATGGTTTTTGCATGTGTGAGAGAGAAGAGGATGGAGTGAATGTCTTGTCTAATGTGTTTGTTCCAAGACCACAAGTGAAACAAAAGAGGCCAACCCCAAAGGGGCGGCCGAATACCCTTTTAACTTTGGGTTTTCCCCCCAAAACTTAAAACCCAATTTAACATATTAACAAGTCACTAATATGAGTTATACATATAATTAACCTTTTAATTGTTAACTCACACACACTCCATTATTATTTGATGTTATTTAAGTAACTTAAATAACATTACAAACAATATCTACAAACAAAATATCCATATAAATTGTTCAATCTCATATGCAACTTATTTAGAAAACCCATTTTCTAAATTGGTGTATTTATTTAATTGTATGATCATATCATCAATTAAATATTATCGGTGTTTGCTAAGCTTGTCATTGGGTATGACCCGACTTGGATCATAACGTACTAACCACATCAATGTTCTATGTGTCTTGGGCATAAAGAATTCAACAATCTCCTACTTGCACAATATTCATAGAAGATTGATGCAAGCAGTAAATACCGCCTAACAACGGTTTACTACCCTTTATACGCATGACTAAAAGCCATTCAATAACATCATCCCCTTCAAGTATCTAACTTGAAATGATTTAGGTGAATCAATCATTTATCTTTTTGTTACAGATGTCATGTTAAATCCAAGGACACAGACTGATCATTCCTTGTTTATTTAACTTAATCAGGCCTTAGACATCTTGCTCTCAACGAATAAGAGGAACAAATTCCATCTTGACTACATACGTTTCTCACAAACACCTCGTGTCACGCCTGAACATAGCCTTACGCACTGTCCATTATAACAGGGCAGTGAAGAACTAGCTAAAGGTATAGCACTTGGTGAATATTAAAACCCAATATCACCTTTTCTCAAATTTACTTATGATCAATGTAGAAGATTCCATGTAGTAAAATTTGAGATGCGGGTCAGTCCAATATTTGTATCCCACAAATATCTATGAACTTTGGCAGCAACCATTTGCTCTATATTCATTCCTTATGAATATCCACCAATCCAAATTCATAATAATCTTACCCTCATACTTGTTCCCACAAGTATGAATGACTACGGACATTTAGAGTAAACAATTTACCCATGGATTAAACATGCTAAATTGGAACATTTATTGAAATATTTTAACCAAATAATTTTATTCAAGCAGTAAGGGAGTTCCAAATATCCAAATTCGAAATCACAGATCAAATCCAATCACTAGAATATCGAAGTCCCATGGCACAGGTATGACCTTCATGCTTTGCCTTTTCTAGGAGCTTCATAAGAGGATCCGCAATATTTTGATTTGTGTGAACTTTATGAATACATATCTTTCCTTTCTCAACTTCATCTCGTATGTAGTTGAATCTCCGCTTAATGTGCCTAGTCTTTTGATGAGCACGAGGTTCCTTGATTTGAGCAATCGCACCCTCGTTATCACAAAAGATCTCTAGGGGATCCTGAATGGAAGGGACAACCCCTAGATCGGCAATGAATTTCTTCAACCATGCAGCTTCTTGAGCTGCCAATGAGGCGGCGACGTATTCTGATTCTGTAGTTGATAAAGCCACCACATCCTGTTTAGAGCTCTTCCAAGAGACAACTCCTCCATTCAAAATGAAAATGTATCCTGATTGTGATCGTGAATCATCAAGATCGGTTTGGAAACTCGCATCCGTGTAACCTTTTACAATGAGTTCCTCATCACCAGATCCATAGATTAGAAACATATCTTTAGTCCTCCTTAGGTACTTAAGTATGTTCTTAACAGCCATCCAATGACTGCTTCCAGGGTACTGGTATCGGCTTGTCATGCTTAAGGTGCATGAAACGTCCGGCCGAGTGCATATCATTGCATACATGATGGATCCAATAGCAGATGCGTATGGGATTGCCTTCATTTTATCTTGCTCATTCTTTGAGCTTGGACATTGAGTCGTACTCAATATTGTTCCTCTTTGAATAGGTACCATACCTTTCTTAGAGTTCTCCATCTTGAACCTTTTCAAGATCTTATCAATGTATGCACTTTGATTTAAACCAATCAACCGCCTTGATCTATCCCTATAGATCTTTATTCCTAGAATATAGGCGGCTTCACCAAGATCCTTGATGGAAAAACAACTTCCAAGCCAGGTTTTTACACCTTCCACGGTTGGAATGTCATTTCCAAATAGTAGTATGTCATCAACATACAATACTAGGAAAGTGATGATAATCAGCTTTCTTATATACACAAGCTTCATCAGCATTCTTGATGAATCCAAATTTAATTACTTCTTCATCAAAACGGTGATTCCAACTTCTCGATGCTTGTTTCAATCCATAGATTGATTTCTTTAACTTGCATACTTTGTTAGGATGTTTTGGATCGACAAAACCTTTAGGCTGAACCATATAGACATCTTCCTCAAGATATCCATTTAGGAAAGCCGTTTTGCATCCATTTGCCAAATCTCATAATCATAATGAGCAGCTATGGTAAACAATATCCTAATAGATTTTAGCATTGCAACAGGTGAGAAAGTTTCATCATAGTTAACCCCTTGAGTTTGAGTGAAACCCTTTGCTACAAGTCTAGCTTTATAAGTATCAAAGTTTCCATGCATATCGGTTTTCTTTTTGGAAACCCACTTATTTCCAATTACTTTGGAGTTAAGAGGTGGTACAACCAAGTCCCATACTTGATTGTCATACATGGATTGCATCTTAACGTTCATGGCTTCAAGCCATTTGTCACAATCCGAATTGGACAACGCATCATGGTATGTGATTGGTTCATCAGAATCTATCATATAGCATCCATCAGTGAAAAATCCATATCTTTCAGGTGGATTACTAGTTCTACTAGATCTGCGAACGTTTTTTGTGTATTGATCAACTATTTGATCACTTTCAACATCCTCATGTTGAGTGCTAGTGTCAACCAAATATGTATCGGGTTGCGGTTCTTGATCCTCTTCAAGATCCACAGTTCTACTACCAGTTCCTTCCATAAGGAACTTGGTTTCCAAGAACTCACCCTTTCTGACAACAAACTCCTTTTGTTGTATTGGATCATAGAAATAATATCCCATAGACTCTCTTGGATATCCAATAAAGATACACTTAGTGGAATGGCTTTTTAACTTGTTCAAGGTGGGAGTCTTCACATAAGCCTCACACCCCCACACCCTCAAATATGAAAATGATGGAACCCTTCCATGCCATATTTCATAAGGTGTCTTTTCCACTTTCTTGGTTGGGGCCATATTCAAAATACGGGCCGCAGAGAGCAGAGCAAAACCCCAAAATGACAGAGGTAATGAGCTTCTAGCCATCATAGATCGAACCATATCCAATAGAGTTCGATTTCTCCGCTCGGACACGCCATTATGTTGTGGTGTTCCCGGTGGAGATAGTTGTGAGACAATCCCACAACTTCTAAGATGGTCCCTAAAAGTATCATTCAGGTATTCACCTCCTCTATCAGTGCGGAGAATTTTAATTGACTTATTGAGTTGATTTTGTACTTCATTTTGAAAGATCTTGAACATTTCAAAAGCTTCATCTTTGTGTCTTAACAAGTACACATACCCATATCGACTATAGTCGTCAGTAAAGGTAATGAAGTATCTTTCATTGTACCTTGTCATAGGTTTAAAAGGACCATACACATCCGAATGTATGATACCTAATAAATCCTTTGCCCTTTCGGCTTTGCCACTAAAAGGTGCCTTGGTCATTTTACCTTGTAAACAAGACTCACATACATCAAATGAATCATATTCATTTTTTTAAAGACCATTCTTTTGTAGTGTTTGTATTCTTTTCTTGTTTATATGACCAAGACGGCAATGCTAAAGATAAGTGTCACTCAAATCCGATTTGAGTTTCTTGGTACTAGTTTGGTACAATAAGTTATCATTCAAAGTATTTTCACGAACCAATTCATAGATACCATTAATGGGAATAGCTTTAAAGTAAAACATGTCATTCAAAGTAACATGGATTTCATTTCCAATAAATGATAATACATATCCAAAATGTTTTAATAGGGCTACAAAAATAATGTTCCTAGTCAAACTAGGAGCATACAAAACATTGTTCAAAATTACTTCCAAACCATTTGGAAGTTTCAAGATGTAGTCACCACGGGCTTCAACTTGAACTTTAGCCCCATTGCCCATGTAGAGGCTAACATCCCCTTTGTTGAAGTTGCTACTTCTTTTGAACCCCTGCAACAAATTGCAAATGTGAGTTCCACATCCGATATCTAATACCCATGTGTTAGAGGATATTAAGTTTAAATCAATATGGATCATGTATATAGTACCTGAGGTCTGCCCGGCATCCCTCTTCGCTTTCAACTCTTGGAGATGGACAGGACAATTTCTTGCCCAATGTCCAATCTCCCCACACTTGAAGCATGGGTCATTAGAAGCAACCTTTTACCTCTTCTCCTATGCTTTGGGTGGCACCCTTGCCACCCCTTTCCTTTTCCCATTACGGGTCCCTTACCCTTGGCAACTCTTGCCTTGGGTACGGGATGAGGCCTTTTCTTGTTCCCACCTTCATGGATGGTGAGAACGGGTAAAACCCTTTTACCCATGGCCGCCTCGGCCGTTTTGAGCATAGAGTGAAGCTCACCAATGCTTTTGTCCCAAGCATTCATGTTGTAGTTCAACACGAACATCTCGAACCTTTTGGTAAGGCCATTGAGGATCAAATCCGTGGCCAATTCCTTTGAGACAGGACAGTTTAGCCTTTCGAGGCGGTCAATGTGACTTTTCATCTTAAGTACAAAAGATAAACTAATTGGTTGTCGTCCATACGACATGCATGGAGCGCTCGAACCGTTTCGAAGCGCTCAACCCTCGCTTGCTGTTGGAACATTTCCTTCAGTTGGGTTATCATGTCATAAGCTCGGTGATGCTCATACTCCTTCTGGAGATCCGGAGTCATGCTTGCCAACATGAGGGAAGACACTTGGACAGAGTCCTCAGTGTACTTTATCCAATCGTTATAGGCCTCCTCATCATCCTCAGTAGGTTGATCGGGGACAGGGTCATCTAAAACATATGATTGTTTCTCTTGCTTGAGAACGATTCTCAAGTTTCAATACCAATCGATAAACTTGTTATGATTTAGGCGTTCTTTTTGGAGAATCGCTCGTAAAGATTGGGCGGACGTGGATGAATTATCATGATTATCATAATTACTGGTGGCCATCTACAAAATTTAACAAAGATCAATTTTAGTATTTTCGATATTGTTATTTTAATAATTAATACCTTTTAAGGTCATTTTCATATTAAAATCTAGAACCCAACATTACATTTAAATAGTGGTTAGGTGACCTTTATCCCATGATTTAAATTAATAAGGTGGTCAACGATTAACAATTGCAACCATTTGCAACTTCTAGAGGTATGAGATCGACTTGAAACATCATATGTAAAGTCGGTATGTTAATCCCATCAACACCATTTGGAAACCATATCGTAGGTGATCCATTTGACATGGTTTGCAAATCAAGACACCCTACTTACACACACGTGTGAGTTTGCCAAAATAAGCGGTTAGGTGACCTTTATCCCACGAATATGGCATTCTCACCTCAAGTCACAAGTTCCCACAAAATGTTTAGGTGATCTTTATCCCACTAAGAGTCCCGAGTGACTCAAGTGTTGTGTAAAAGGACGGTGTTGATCTTATTTTTAAAATATTTAGAGATATTATAATACAAGTTTAGAAAACACTATGTATTCATATTTGCATGCTTTCAAATACAAGATACCCTATGGTACATTGATTAAAACCCCTTTTAATCATTGAAATCATTAAACAATTTTAATAACCATTTATTACCTTTTAATGATTAATGCCCATTAAGTTAGTTTGTTATGATCATTGAAAGGATTGTTAAGCAAACATCATATATAAGCAATCAACCACAATACCATAACCAAAACAACAATGAATCAACCAAATGATAGTGCATAACCATAGCATCTAAAGTGGCCACACTTATTTGCCATCACAAGTGTGGACCATAGGACATTCCTAAGGGACAAAACACAACACAAAAAGCTTCCATGAACCTCCCACTTGAAACCGCATCCAAATGCTCCATGTTTCTTGTGTCTTCTCTTTGTGCTTCTAACGCGTACATCTTCATATTACAAGATATTATATCCTAATACAAGATTTCTAGTAAAATGAAAAGTACCTAATCTATTTATTACAGCCTAATAATAAATAAAATACACTTTAAACAAAGCACAAATAAATGATTATACAACCCAATTGAATGAATAAAAAACAACCATTACAATCATCCAAATAACACAAGGTCAAGGGCTAAGTTATGCACCATAATGAACAATGATCATAACATCCAAAACAACAATGAATCCCCACTAAAACCCACGAAATTTCAGCCAACACAAACTGAAATTTCGGGTTTTATCTTGTCCAAACAAATAAACAATACAACATATATATCTTTCAAAGTTTAATCACAAGCATATGTGATATAACTTTGAAAGTTTGGGGTTTCATAATACATGAATATAGCAGCCCCTAAAAGGGGTTTCAAAGTCCCATAAAATAAAATATTTCAAGGACAAAACAAGCTAGCTATCCACATAACCAGCTCTAGATGCCAATGTTGGGGTTTGTTAGAACAAGATACATAGTTTAACCATTTAAACTTTATGAAAACACAGCGGAAACAAGCTTTATAACATAGTTTGTAAACTGAAATTTCAGGTTTCATCTTGATATTATAAAGTTAGAAACAAACCCAAGAACAAAGGACCTTTTATATGTGAATAAGACTAGCTATGTAAACACAAAACAAACATTATGGACATCCATAAAGAGGCTGCCATAAACTACCTTTTTCAGCAGCAAAAGAGTCGAGATTGAAGAGAATGTGCTCCAAGAAAACGACTAAGGCACCAAAGGAGGTCCTCTCAAGCTTGCATACCCCAAGCTCTATGACAAACAGCTTGTTGCTAGGATTTGAGCACAAAAAAAACCCGAAAGAGGAGGCTGCTGGAGACCTTTCAGCCGTGAATCTCTTCAACAAGAGGAGAAAACCCTTTTCTTTCTTGTGGTTTTTGCATGTGTGAGAGAGAAGATGATGGAGTGAATGTCTTGTCTAATGTGTTT
Organism: Flaveria trinervia; assembly: GCA_025506515.1. NCBI lineage: Eukaryota > Viridiplantae > Streptophyta > Magnoliopsida > Asterales > Asteraceae > Flaveria > Flaveria trinervia. Next base: position 9,907 of record JACCIX010000186.1, on the reverse strand, counting down.
GTTCCAAGACCACAAGTGAAACAAAAGAGGCCAACCCCAAAGGGGCGGCCGAATACCCTTTTAACTTTGGGTTTTCCCCCCAAAACTTAAAACCCAATTTAACACATTAACAAGTCACTAATATGAGTTATACATATAATTAACCTTTTAATTGTATAACTCACACACACTCCATTATTATTTGATGTTATTTAAGTAACTTAAATAACATTACAAACAATATCTATAAACAAAACATCCATATAAATTGTTCAATCTCATATGCAACTTATTTAGAAAACTCATTTTCTAAATTGGTGTATTTATTTAATTGTATGATCATATCATCAATTGAATATTATCTGGTGTTTGCTAAGCTTGTTATTGGGTATGACCCGACTTGGATCATAACGTACTAACCACATCAATGTTCTATGTGTCTTGGGCATAAAGAATTCAACAACATTTACATCACTTAAGAAGAACAAAATATTAAAAGAATGATAATAAACAACAAATTGATAGCAGCCCCAGCGGTTACTACTTCTAATCTAAATCATTTTGACCCAGGTTCGATTCTTCATTCTAGCCTTTTTAAAAATTATATTTGTTTGCTAATAGTAATTTGTATTCACTTGTTCAATGTATGATAATGTTTGCTATTAGTGGTTTATTTTTTTCAATTACATGTCGTTTGATTCTTTTTGTAAAATCATTGGGTCGACAGTCAAAATTAAAATTTGCTACTCACTCAAAGTTACGATATTATACAATCTATTGAAATTACAAAGAATATTAATCGGGTCACTTGAACCTTTTCTAATGTATGTAAGTCCATCCCATTAAATTTTTAACAACATAACTATTTTAATTAAAGGTGTCATTTATAATAATAGTCACATATTTATATTAGTGTTATGCAACATTTTAAAATAAAAGTTTTATTAACTTTCACCAATGCAACCCTTCTAAATAGTTGCAAATTTCAATAAATATTGTAACTTAAAAAAATGTTTCATTTTTCATAAAAAAATTGCAATTTTCAAATAAAAAGGTTGCAATTTCAATCATTTTTTGCAACTTTTTAAGAAAAAAGTTGCATTAAACCTTTTAGTGCAACCTTTTTGTTGAATGAAGTTGCATTAGAGTCAAATGCAGCTTATTTAAAAAAGTTACTTTTAAAATGTTGCATTAGGCTTGTTTTTTAGTAGTGTATCTTCGAAGTGCCTCCATAACTTTGCTTGATCACATATTTCATCTTGATTGTCCATTGTTCCCTGGTCTTGCCTTTTATCTTTGACACCTTTGTAGACTCATCTTCCATTTCCGGGCACATAAGGCATAGTGATTCTTGTTGCATCGCCAACATTGAACTTGATTCTTTTCTTTAATTTTGCATGTATCTCCATCGAATATAACTTAGAACCCTTGTTTGTCGAGTTTCTCTATACTCAACAAATTTCGTTTGAGTACGGGTATATAATACACATCATCGATCGTGTATTCTTCTCCACCATTGCATATCTTCACTGATCCTTTTCCTCTGAAGAATTCTAGAGTATACCCATCTAGTAAGGTTTCAATCCCAAAAGATGTTTTGAGAGTTTTAAACATTTTCTTATTTCTTGTTCCATGTTGATTTCTAGTGAGACTGTCGTACCACACATCATGCCATCCTTGTTTATCGGTTCCTTTGATTAGAAACTCCTTGTTTCTAAGTCGTTCCAGAAAATTACGTCTAAAATGAAAGGGTTGTTTGCAGAAACTGCAACACATTCCTCTTGGATAACCGTTGAACGTCCCTCTATTCTTGCTTTGTCGATTGTAATTTGTTTGGGCAGAATCCTTCTTTTCCGCCATTAATCGACTACTTTCACATGGGTTAGAACCATGCACTTTGATGCGATGAGAGGCTTCACGACTATTCCCATATTGATCACAAATCTGATGATCTTCTGCTATACGTTGTTTGCCGAGACTCTCCTGGTCTTTACACATCGATGGAAGCAACAGGGAAGTATCACACCCATCTATACTTCCAGGCATGAACGCATCTTCTAGTTCTAACAATGAATCGTATCTTCCACAAGTCCAGAATCTTTGCTCCGATGCCATGTTGAGGGAGGCACCGAAACACCACAGTGAACAATGAACTTGAACACACAATAATAGGATGGAGGAAAACTTTAGAGGGAAAGTAATATGAAGATCACGATTACATTATAATGATTGAGTACATCCCTTTATATATACACAAGTCGGTTAGAACCAACTGCTATTAATTGTCAAATGACAGTTGCACAATGGCGGGTTTAACTACTTTACCCAAACTGACCCATCTACGTATTACTTACACTATACACATGAAAGGATCGGGATCTAGTTTGATCAATTAGCTTAAGATTTGCAGCGGAATAGAACAAGAATTAGACAAAATTTAAGCAAGAATAATGTGAATATTCAATCAAACAGTGACGATTATAGAGAGAGACAGTTTTCTGCAAAGAGAATATTTTCATTCACGCACAAGCTTCGGCTACAAAGAAATTAGGTCAACATTCCTTTTATAAAGGAATGTGACATCAGCTGATGTCACTTGATAGTGACAGCTAATTGATTTATACAAACAACTGAAAGTAGACTAAACTACTGAAGATGTCCACAACAACTGAGGACACCTTCACAAAAAGCTAAGTACAAGCTAAAATTACAACTACTGAAGTTATAACATCTGAAGTGTAGGAACTTCAGATGTTTTACATAAAATAAAACTACTAATTACAAACTACTGAAAAGTAAACCATCACAACTACTGAAAAGAACTACTTCAGCTGTTGTGACAACTTCTGAGAACTTGGTCTTCAGACTTTGTCTTCAGCAGTTATCTTCAAACTTTGTCTTCAGACTTTTTCTTCAGCTGTTGTTTTCAGACTTTGTCTTCAGACTTTGTCTTCAGACTTTGTCTTCAGACTTTGTCTTCAGCTGTTGTCTTCAGACTTTGTCTTCAGACTTTGTCTTCAGCAATTGTCTTCAGACTTTGTCTTCAGCTGTTGTCTTCAGACTTTGTCTTCAGCAATTGTCTTCAGACTTTGTCTTCAGTTGTTGTCTTCAGACTTTGTCTTCAGCTGTTGTCTTCAGACTTTGTCATCAGCTGTTGTAGACCACTTCAATTGTTATGATGTCTGTGGGACTTAAAGGTTTTTCTGATCTGGCTCATTGGTTCTTTTGGTCCAACAAACTCCCCCTGAACCAATGCAGCCAAAACCTTTAAGATTATTGAAGTCCCACTTATTGGCAGAAACATTTTCTGGATCAGCTCAGAAATCACCAAATTAAGCTCAGGCTAGGGAAGAGGTTTCAGAAAGTTTGATTGGCAAAGGATGAATGGGAACTCTGTCTTGGGGAATTGGACACAAAGCTGTTACCCCATCCATGAGACCTACTTCCCAATAATGAGTCTGTAAGACTCTCTAACATAGGCCTCAAGGAATACAACTTGTTCTTCCATTGTGAGTTCTTCAGCTTCACTTTCAAAGAAGAACTCAGGCCCATAGTACTCTGATAAGTATTTAACATTCTTTCCATTCTTTAGCTCCACAGTAGTTATTTCTCTGTATGCAAACTCATCAGGATGAGTACCTTCAAGTAACAACTGGAGCTCATTTCTTCTTATTTCTTCAAGCTTCTTGTAGATCAACCCCTTCTTCACCATTTTGTTTTCTAGTAAAGTTTGTGGAGTCATCTTAGACTTGTAAGCTCTCTTGAAGTCTTCAAGGATTTCCCAGGGTGACACTACAATGGCCAGTATTATCACAGCATCTACAGTCTTCTTTACTTGGCCATTGTATCGACTTGGAATATTCTTTTTATGAATTCTGTCACTTACTCCGGGATCAGGCCAAATTCTCACTCTCTCTTTCTGATATTGAAATGTGAATCTGAGAGCATACAACCTCTGAGCATGTTTCTTCATAGCTTGTATGGATGAAGACTTAGGAAACTCTTTATCAACCATCCTTAACAGCTGCTCATCATGTTGTTTGTGCTGTTCTTCTTCTTTAAGTTTGACTTTTACCATTTGCCTTTGGATGTCAGGTGTGATTGTTGTTGGTTGACTCCTGGGCTCAGGCATCTTTGTTTTAAGAACAACAGAGATTGGCAAACTATCATCCTCATCATCTTCTTCTTCTTCCATCCTCAACACCCTTCTCTTCCTCGTGGGTGCATCATTGGTAGTGGTTTGAGTAGGTTTCTTGGGTAAAGGAGTTGGTTTTGAGGGTTATGAAGTTGGTTGTTTTGGTGTGGGAGATTGTACAAGCTGCTCTAGTATCTTGGTTGTGAGTGAGGCTTTGGATAACTTTGCCATATTAGACCTTTTCCCAGCACCAGCTTCATCAAGAGCTTCTATGATCAATCCTTTGTTGAATACTTCAAAAGAATAAATTTGGTGGTTATCTCCAAAATACTATCTCTAGACCATGACTTCACTTCAATGATTGATCTTCTCAAATGCTTTGATATGAATCTTATCATAGCTTCCAGCCTTTCCCTTTCTTTCTCACTACAACTTGCCTATCTATGCTCAATCTCTTGAATCTCTAGCCTTCTAATTTCAGAGTCAAGTTTGGTTGTGTCAAAACCTTGTCTGAAGAGTTGATCAATGATCTTATCCATAGATCTGCTATGTTGCTCATCAGCTTCTTTGATAAGTTCTTCTAACTTTTTCTCATCTTTAGTCTGTCCAGCACTCTTCTTTCTCTTGTATGTGATCATCTCCTTTTCTTTCTTCTCTTTTTCTTCTTCCTCTTCAACTTTCTTTATTTTGTCTGCTTTCACTGACTTAGACTCCCCCTTTTCGGTTGCATTGGGTTTAGGGGTTTGAATGTCAGAAAGTCTCTTAGAAACAACATCATCAACTAAGGTTTGAAAATTTGAGGAAAGCCTCTCATCAATGGCTTGATGCACAATGTTAGTGATGAGAGGTAAGGAGGATTGAAAGGCAACAACCATTTGCTCAGAGGGGTTCTGTCCCTAAGAAATGGTGCCTGAATTAGAGGCTGGTGGCACAGTTGTTGGGAGTGGCTCAGTGTTTGGGAGACCTTCAGAAGAAGTTGTCATCTGTGGGTGAATTTGGGCAGATGGACTTGATTCTTGTGATAATTTGGCAAGCAGTTCTTGTAGTCTGCATACCTCAGCCTCAAGAATGGTGTTATAGGCTAGAACATCAAAGAAAAAGCCCAGGTCATCATCGTCTTTGCTGAATCATCTGACCTCCTGATTAAATCAGGTTGAACATGTGCTGAGTGTAGATCAGTATTCACATGTGCCCCTATTTCTTGGAACTGGGGACTTCCTGCCTCAGGATTATGTCCTTCATTGGTAGTTGCCTCTGGTGAGGTCTTAGAGATGATACCACCTTCATCCTGTTCATGTGCTGAAATAGGAGAAGAGGCAGCCTCACCAGATGTTTGAATCTCCTCCTCTACACAGGGAGATTGAACTCTGTAATCCCTGTGCTGTGGGTTATCAACCACATTATAATCCTCTCCCTCAACTGTTGAGGTTTTCCTAGTGGTAATAGGTTTCTGGGGAGGGGTAGAGGAATGTAGTTGAGTCAGCACTTGTGCAATAACCATAGTTGGGCTTGTAGGGGTGGCTTCAGTGGGAGATAAGTGTGAAGAAGATTGCACCTGGGGTGAATGATGCTCTTCAATGGCAATCTTCTCAAGTGAGAGAGATTCCAGTAATGTGGTTTCCTCATTTTTGGTTGCATCAGGATCCTGTTGAGAGGATACCTGAGTGGTTTCAGCTGGTAGAGTCTTGGAAACTATAGGGGGATTACTACCAGTAGTTTCATCCTGCCTTTGTGTTGCAGGGGCATCATCAGGGGACTCAACTCCCTGAGTAGCCTTTTTGGTTTGTTTGGATTGTGGTTTGGAAGGGACTTTGGATCTGGAGGATGAGGCTGTGGGTTCCTTCTGCTTGGGTTTTAGCAGTTTGGCAGCCTCTTTGAGTTGTGGGTCAGAGTTGTGCCTGGAGTATACCTCAGGAAAAACTACCATAGTAGGGACTCCAAGGCCAGATTTTAATTGATTGATGATTATGGCCATAAGAAACCTTGGATATAATATCCATATGTTAGCCACAAGTTTCATTGCCAGATCTTTTAATTCCAAAAATATAACTTTAGAAAAATTTAAGTTTTGGCGTTCAAGGATAGAATACAATACCTGCTGCCACCTGGATGACATTTGATCCCATGAAGAGGATTTGGGGGCAAGACAGACATTGATCATATGAAAGATTAGGTGTTCAGCATCATGGAAGTGCTTCTTCAGAATGGTGGTAGCACTTAGGTCGCCCTCATACCCATGGTTGATGAATGATAGATCAGTGGTGCTCTTCGGGTATTTGGTGACAAAGGTGCCATCATTCAGATCTAGGGTTTGGTGAATGATAGCAGGAGTGATGACCACCTTCTTCTGGTTTACAAACGATGGAGAGTGATCGCGACATCATTCTCACCAGTATGGACAGTGACATTTGTCCAGAATTGGCGAAGGGTATCGGGATAGATTGTTGGATTCAGGAAGAAAAGTAGTTTGATATGGGGAATCAACCATCAGATCAATGACAGCATCAAACTTAGTCCAAAAGGCTGATTTTGTGAAGTAGGCAACACAGTTTGTCATGGTTTGATTTGCATGGTCGCCACTAATGGAAGATGAAAGTTCTGAAAACGACTTATGAAAAGTTTGAAGTTAGGTTTAGGTATTTATAGGTTATGAAACGGCTGAAAGAAAACAACTGAAAGTTTTGGTGTTAGTCATCAGTTGTTAGAAAATGACTGAAGACATGGTTTTAACTTTCAGATGTTGTAAACAACTGAAGACTTGGTGTTAGTCATCAGTAGTTTGAAACTACTGAAGACTTGGTTTTGGCTTCAGTTGTTTTGAAACAAAGGCTTCAGTTGTTGTCGTCAATTCATAGATCTCAGTTGTTTCATTGACCTTAACACTTACTCAGCAGACTATCTGATTTTCAGATGTTTCATTGGTCATCAGCACTTATCTGTTAGAACAGACATCAGTAGTTGTAACCACATCAGTAGTTGTAACTACATCAGTACTTTTCAACAAATAAAGTACTTCAGTACTTTTAAGTAATTTAGTCTTCAGTAGTTATGAAAACTGCTGAAGATAAAATAACTTATCAGTACTTATTTTTGACAGCTGTATACTAATGCTCATCAGTACTTGTGAACTGAGATCATCAGTAGTTGTCAAATCATTCTAGCTGCAGCATACCAAGCGTTAGCACTAGATTTTGGAAAGTTGCACTGTCCAAAGGCTTAGTAAATATATCTGCAACCTCATCAGCACTAGGAACAAACTTTGGATCAATCAGACCTTTTTCATAACAATCCCTGATAAAATGATGTCTGATCTCAATATGTTTGGTCCTAGAATGCTGGACAGGATTCTTAACCATACAAAGAGCTGAAGCACTGTCCATCAGTAAAGGAGTCTTAGTCTCTGTAATGTCATAATCCAGTAATTGATTCTGAAGTCAGAGTACCTGAGATGTACAACTTGCAGCAGCAATGTACTCTGCTTCAGTAGTGGATGTAGCAACTGAAGTTTGTTTTTTACTCTGCCAAGAACTAAACAATTTCCTAGAAATTGGCATCCACCAGAGGTTGATTTTCTGGTTAATTTACACCCTGCATAGTCACTATCAGAGAAAGCAACTAATTTGCAAGAGTGCCTAGTGGAATACCAAAGTCCTAGAGATTGAGTTCCTTGCAAGTATCTAAAGATCCTTTTGACTGCAATCATATGGGATACTTAGGTGCAGCCTGAAATCTAGCACAGACACAAGCTGCAAACATAATGTCTGGTCTAGAAGCTGTAAGGTACATCAAAGAACCAATCATACATCTGTAAAGAGTTTCATCAACTGCTTTACCTTTCTGATCAGCATCCAGTTGTGTGGTGCTGCATATGGGAGTAGAACAGGGCTTATAATTTTGTAAATCAAACTTTTTCAACAGATCCTTTGTATATTTTGACTGATGAATGAAAGTTCCATCAACCATTTGTTTGATTTGCAAACCTAGAAAGAACTGTAATTCTCCCATGGCACACATTTCAAACTTTTGTTGCATCAACTTAGTAAAGGCATCACACAACTGTGGATCAGAGGATGCAAAAATAATATCATCTACATAAATTTGAACAAGGAGCTTATGCATGCCTACTTTCTTAATGAACAAAGTTTTATCTATAGAGCCTCTAGTGAAATTGTTTTGAAGAAGAAAGTTAGACAGTGTTTCATACCAGGCTCTGGGAGCTTGTTTTAACCCATAAAGAGCCTTATCAAGCTTATACACCCAATCTGGATGTTTATGATCTTCAAAACCTGGTGGTTGACACACATAAACTTCTTCTTTTATTTTACCATATAAGAATGCACTTTTGACATCCATTTGAAAAACTTTAAGATTATGGAAAGCAGCATAAGCTAAGAACAATCTGATTGCCTCCAGTCTGGCTACAAGGGTAAAGGTTTCATCATAATCAATACCTTCTTCTTGTGAAAACCCCTGTACAACCAGTCTGGCCTTGTTCTTGACAATTTGACCTTTTTCATCAGTTTTATTTCTAAACACCCATTTAGTGCCTATTGCACACTTACCTTGGGGTAGAGGAACCAGTTCCCACACTTGCTGCTTTTGAAACTGAAGAAGCTCAAGTTGCATGGCTTCAACCCATCCATTGTCTCTTAATGCAATATGATAGTTCTTTGGCTCTTGCTGACTGATGAGAGAGCATAAAAGCAGAAATTGAACAATTGACGTCTAGTTGAAACACCAGCATTGATGTTACCAATGATCTGAGACATGGGGTGATTCTTCAGTTCTTGGTACTTAATAAGATCTATGCAAGTGTTTGTAGGAGATTCAGCAGCACAGATGTTGATATAGACTCTTGAAACCTAGAATGAGATGGCAATTCAAATGAAGTAGAGGATTCAGAGATCTCATCAGCATTTGTTGTGGATGAACTGCTGAAGCTACAGGAACATCAAGTTTAGTAGACTCAGGCAGGTGATCACTAAACCTTGCATTTGTACCACCAGATGGATGACTAGTTGCAGGAGATGATGGATTCATAGAATTTGCAACAACTAGAGACTGATAAGGAACATATTGCAGTATGTCCAAATCAAATAACTCCATAGGGTTTTGTGGGATTTTGTCCTTTGGAGATTCATTAAACTTTACATGCAAGGTTCTTCAACTATCTTTGTTCTGCAATTAAAAACTCTGTATGCCTTGCAAGTAGATGAATACCCAACAAAGTACCCTGCATCCACCTTTGATTCAAACTTCTGAAGTGGATTCTTTGTGTTAAGAAGTAACAGGGACACCCAAATGCTCTAAAAAAGGAAATCAGAGGGGCCAAATGATGTAACATTCATAAGGAGTCTTCATCAACCTCTAATTTACTAACACTCTATTTTGCACATAGCAAGCTGTGTTGACAACTTTAGCCCAAAAGGTTAGTGGCAAACCAGAATCAGCCAACATTGACCTTGCGGCTTCAATAAGGGTCATGTTCTTTCTCTCCACCACTCCATTTTGTTCAGGAGTTCTTGGAATACTATACTGCCTCTTGATTCCCTTAGATAATAGAATTCATCAAGTGTGTGGTTTCTAAATTCTGTGCCATTATCACTCCTCACACACTTGACTGGAAGGGAGTACTACTTTTCCACATACAACACAAGTAGATGATGATTTGAACAGCCTCATCTTTTGAATGTAAGAAGAAGGTCCATACAAATCTGGAATAATCATCCACAATTACCAGACAGTATTTTTTCTTTACCATGCTCATCACTCTTACTGGACCAAAAAGATCCA
>JACCIX010000744.1:0-91328 GCA_025506515.1 Flaveria trinervia | reverse complement strand
TTTGACACAGCCACACTGGATAGCGAGATCAGAAGGTTGGAAGTGCAAGAGATACAAACCCGTTAGGCAGGTATGATGCTCTTGAGAAAGAGAGATTGGAATAATGATCCGCTTCATTGCAAAATATTTAGGAAGATCATTAGTGGAGATTCGCGCATGGCCGGGACAGCATTCTGGCTATAGCCACCAGAATCTGTCTGTCTGAGCAATTCAACAAAGGATTATTGTGGAAGCCCTTGATGAGGCTGGGGCTGGTAAAAGTTAGAGATGGCTAAACTCACAAAGGCGAAGCTAACTACAAAGATGCTGGATCAACCTTCCCTTCCACCCACTCAAACAGATCCCATCCCTCAATCTCCCAACCAATCTCTAAGCCAAAATCCAAACATCCTCATTCTTCAAACCATCCTTCACCAACCCAATTCCTTCACCAACACAACCATCATCCAGTGATGTACCCAGAAGGAGAACGGGTGCTGAGGATGGAAGAAGAGAAGAGGAGATGAAGATGATAGTCTGCCACTCTCTGCTGTTCTGAAGCTACCAAAACCCCAAGTCACCCATGATCACATCCGACTCTCAAAGGGAAATGGTCAGAGTCAAGATAGAAGAAGAAGAACAGCAGAAACAGCACGATGAGCAACTGTTGAAGATGGTTGACAAGGAATTCCCTCAGTCTCATCTATTCGCCATGAAAGCATGCTCAAGGCTGTACACTCTCAGGCACACCTTTCAATATCAAAGGAGAGAGTGAGAGTATGGTCAGACCCAGGGTGAGTTCTAGAATCCATAAAAGAACTATCCCACACAGATACAACGCCAGGTACAAAAACAATAGAGTCTACCATCATGTTGCCGTGTAGTCTCACCCTGGGAATCATTGATGAATTCAAGAAGCTCACCAGCAAAGAAACCCCTCAAGCTTTACTAGAAAACAAGATGATCAAGAAGGGGTTGCTATATAAGAAGCTTGAAGACATCCAGAGAATGAGCTCCAGTTACTCCTTGAAGGCAACCATCGATGATTTGTATATAGGGAGGTAACTACGTGGAGCTGAAAAGGCAGGACCATGAAGTACTTATCAGAGTACTATGGTCCAGAGTTCTTCTTCGAAGGAGGAGTAGAAGAACTCTCTCAGGAGGAACAGTTGTTTCTCCTTGAGCCTATGTTCGTGAGTCATACAGGCCTTATGGGGAAGTAAATCTCATGAATGGGATAACAACTCTGTGTCCAGTTCCCCAAAACAGAGTTCCCATTCATATTCTGCCAAACAAATATTTGAGATTTCTTCCCAGCCGGAGCTTACATGGGTCATCTTCTCTACTGATCAAGAAGGAAAAAGACCAACATTTTGCCATCAATAAGTGGGATAATAATAAGTTAGAGGTTTTGGTTGCATTGGTTCAGGGGGAGTTGTTTGGACCAAAAGAACCAATGAGCCAAGATCAGAAAACCTCTAAGTCCCAGATGGTATCACAACAACTGCTGAAAGCCTCATCAGTATTTGACAAGTGCTGAGATTTCAACAGCCGAAGATCAAGTACTGAAGACCTCAACAGCTGAAGACTAAAGTACTGAAGTACAACAGCTGAAGAACACAAGTGCTGAAGCTGAAAGACCAAAGTACTGAAGTACAACAGCTGAAGAGTTTACAAGTACTGAAGATCAACAACTGATGTACAAAGTCTGAAGACAAGACTGAAGACATCACTGATGGTATCTACTGAAGTCATCAGCTGATGACACCCTGAAGGTCAAAGTCTGAAGATCAAGTACTGAAGCCTCAGTATTGTTTGTCACAACTGCTGAAGAGTACTTCTTCAGTAGTTGTGATATCAGTAGTTTTATATTTTTATGTTTCAGTAGTTTTGTAAAACGACTGAAGAGCTTGTTCTTCAGTCGTTGTAGTTTCAGTAGTTTTATATTTTGTACTTAACACTCTGATATGTTCTCAGTAGTTGTGAACATTTCAGTAGTTTGTTAAGAGTTAGTTATTTTTGTATTTGATCTGCCAGTTGTCACTTTCCGTGATAACAGCAGTGATTGTTGCACTCTATATAGGAGTGACAACCTATGTAACATAAGGATGAATGGAATGTAATGAATGATTTGATTGGAAATTTCTACATCTATAACATTCCTTGAAATCAAGAAACATATATTCTCTCCCTATAACTGTATGCGCTCTTAATGAATACAAGTGTCGATTGCTTGCTACAATTTGTCTAATTCTTGTTCATATTCCTGCTGCTTTGAATCCTAATACATCAAACTTGATCGCTGATCCTGTCATCAAGTCTCCTGATCTCTGAGTCAAGCTGTGCGTAGCGAACCCTTGTCTATACAGTTGATCAATAATTGCATCATTGATTTACTATGTTAGCATCTGCCATTTTGATCATCTCATCGAGTTGAGTTCTTTCTCTTTTCCTTCACCCTTCCTCTTCTCTATGTGACATGAAACGTTGTGACTTTCACCCCACTTGATCATTTTCGTTCCCTTCACAGAATTCCTCTCCTTCTCAGTTTCCTTTCTTTCAGTTTGCTCTTCCTCTTTGCTTTCACTGACTGACTCTCCCCCTTTTGGTTGCATTGGTTGCAAGGGTTTGAGTACAGAAAGCCTTGTGCTCACAATCTCCTCCACCATGTTGTATGATTGAGGGAAGCCTCTCATCCATGGTTTTGATCACAATGTCTGTGATCATTGGGGATGAGATAAGGGTTTGCTGAAAGATAGCAACTGTTTTGCTCTCAGAGGGGTTCTGTCCCTGAGAAGCAGTGCCAGAAACAGAAGCTGGTGGCTTGGAAGTTTTGAGTGGCTGAGTGTGTGGGAGACCTTCAGGTGAAGGTGCCATCGTGGGTTTATGTTGGTGGCAGATGGACTTGCTTCTTGAGAGAATTGTCAGTAGTCTTTGTAGTCTACTGACTTCTTCCTCAAGAATTATGTTCTAGGCCAGAACATCATAAAAGAAGCCCAGGTCATCATCAGCAGATGCTGAATCACCTAACCTCCTGCTTGTAGCAGGATGTACATGCACTGGGTGTAGACCAGTTTTAGCATGTGCCCCTTTTTCTTGGAACTAGGGACTTCCGCCTCAGGACTATGTCCTTCATCAGCTGTTGCCTCTAGTGAGGTCTTAGCTATTTGCAGCCTCATTCTGATCATGTGCTGATTCAGAAGAGGTGGGCAGCCTCACTAGATGTTCTAATCTCCATATCCACACCAGGAGATAGAATGTGTAAACCCGGTGCTGTGGGTTGTCAGAAGCATGGTGATCCTCGTCCTCAATAGCTGTGGTTCTCCCCTTCGTTGGTGGTTGTTGGGGAGGAGGAGAGGCATGCAGTTGAGTCAGCACGTTTGCAATGATTATGGTTGGACTTTGGGGGGCGTTGCATGGGGAGATGGGGTAAAAGCAGTGTGCACCTGGGGAGAATGGTGCTCTTCAATGGCAATCTCCTCAAATGAGAAGATCCCAGATTTGTGGGTACCCCTTCTGGGTTGCTGCAGGCTCTTTTGAGAGGAATCCTGAGCGGCTGTGGCTGGGAGAGTCTGTATCCACTAGGGGGTTATAACCAGGGATATAGCCTGCATTTGTGTTGCAGGGGCATCCTCAGGGGACTCATTCCCTGAGTAGCCTTTTTTGTCTTCTTTTTAGTGGGTTTGGTGGGGACTTGGATTTGGAGGTGGTGGCTGGGTTCCAGCTGCGTGGGTTTGCGCAGCTGGCAGCCATTTTGAGTGATTGGTCAGAGTGTCCTGGGAGTATACTTCCGGCAGTATAGCCATAGCAGGGACTCCCAGGCCAAAAGTCCCTCAGCTTGAAGCTGGTTCAATTATGGCCATTATGAACCGAGGATATAATATCCAACGGTTAGCAGTTTGTTTTTGGGCATATCCTGAGCTCTAAAAATAGTATTTCAGAAAAATTAAAGGTTGTTTGCTCAAGGATGGAGTACATTACCTGTTGCCACCTTGTGGACATTTGATCCCATGATGAAGTCTTGGAGGCAAGGCATACATTTACCATATGAAATATGAGACGTTCGGCATCCGGGAAATGTTTCTTCAGTATGGTAGATGCACTCAGGTTACCCTGGTATCCATGGCGGGCAATGATTGATCTGTTGTGCCCTTTGGATAACAGTTGGGAAAGTGGCATCATCCAGATAAGGGTTTGGGAAGAGTGTCTGGAGTAGTGACCACTTTTGGCCATGGACAAACGATTGAAGAGATCTGTCATTCTCCTCAGAGACTAGAGTGACGTTGTCCAGAATTGGTTAAGGGATTCGGCATATATGGTGGGATTTACCAGAAAAGCCGTGTTGTAGGGTGACTGAACCATTAAATCAATGGCGTTTTGAAACTTGGTCCAGTATGGCGATTGGTGATATGTGCGACACAGTTGTGTCGAGGTTTTAGTTGCATGGTCGCATTGATGAAGAGAGGTTACAGAGTTTTTTTGAACGTTAGGTTGAGAGAGAAGAAAGTAAAAACTCTAAGGTGGGATAAGGTATTTAAAGGGTCGGGTTAGAAAACGACTGAAGGTTTTGGTGTTAGTCATCAGTTGTTGAAACTACTGATGACGTGGTATAACTTTCAGACGTTTAAACAGCTGACCGTATTGGTGTCTCACAGTTGTTATAAAACAACTGAAGACTTGGTTTAACGTCAGACGTTGAAACAGCTAAAGTCTCTGATAGTCATCAGTAGTTATAAACTACTGAAGACAGTTTTGACTTCAGATGATGAAACAACTAAAGACTGGTATTAGTCATCAGTAGTTGTGAAACTACTGAAGACAGTGGTTTTGTCAGTGTTGTTGTAAACAGCTGAAGACTTGGTGTTAGTCTTCATAGTTGTAAACTACTGAAGACATAGTTTTGGCTTCAGTTGTTTAATGAAACAGCAGTTGTAGAAACAACTGAAGAGTAATTACTCATCAGCTGTTTTCGTCAATTATAGCTTTTCAGCTGTTTCAGTCTTGACCTCCACTCTTACTCATCAGACTTAGATCTGAGTTTCAGACATTTCATTGGTTATCAGTACTTATCTGCATTTCTGACATCAGTAGTTGTGGCTACAACAGCTGTTGTGACTACATCAGCTGTTGTAACTACATCAGCTGTTTTAACAGATAAAGTACTTCAGTACTGGTGAAGTATGTAGCCTTCAGTAGTTATAAAAACTACTGAGGGAAAAACAACTCATCAGTACTTATATGTGACAATAATGAACTAATGATCATCAGTACTTGTGAGCTGAGATCATCAGTAGTTGTCACTTATTCTAGCTGCAGCGTACCAAGCTTAACACCAGGTTGTGGAAGTTGAACTATCCAAAGGCTTAGTAAAAATGTCTGCAAGCTCATCAGCACTAGGAACAAATTTTGGATCAATCAAACCTTTTTCAAACAATCTCTAATAAAATGGTGTCTGATTTCAATATGTTTAGTCCTAGAGTGCTGGACAGGATTCTTGACAATACAAAGAGCTGAAGAGCTGTCCATTAACAATGGGGTCTTAGTCTCTGTTATGCCATAATCCAATAATTGGTTTTGAAGCCAGAGTACCTGAGATGTACAGCTTGCAACGGCAAATGTACTCTGCTTCAGTAGTTGATGTAGCAACTGAGGTCTGTTTCTTGCTGCTGCCAAGAAATCAAGCAGTTGCCTAGGAATTGACATCCACCAGAAGTTGATTTCCTGGTCAACTTACACCTGCATAGTCACTGTCAGAAAAAGCAAACTAATTTACCAGAATGTCTAGTAGAATACCATAACCTAGAGATGGAGTGCCTTGCAGATATCTAAAGATCCTCTTGACTGCAATCAAATGAGACTCCTTAGGTGCAGCCTGAAATCTAGCACAAACACATGTAGCAAACATAATATCTGGTCTAGAGCTGTTAAATACATCAAGGACCCAATCATACATCTGTAAAGTGTTTCATCAACCACTTTACTTTCTGATCTGTATCCAGTTGTGTGGTGCTGCACATGGGGGTAGAACAGGGCTTACAGTTTTGTAAATCAAACTTTTCCAAAAGATCTTTTGTGTATTTGGACTGATGAAAGAAAATTCCATCAGCTTTTGTTTGATTTGCAAACCCAGAAAGAACTGTAATTTCCATGGCACTCATTTCAAACTTCTGTTGCATCAACTTGTAAAGGCATCGCACAACTGTGGATCAGAGGATGCAAAAATGATATCATCTACATAAATTTGAACAAGTAGTTTATGCTGCCCAGCTTTCTTAATGAATAAAGTCTTATCTATGGAGCCTCTAGTGAAATTATTTTCCAGAAGAAAGTTTGATAATGTCTCATACCAGGCTCTAGGAGCTTGTTTCAACCCATAAAGAGCCTTATCAAGCTTATACACCCAATTAGGATGTTTGTGCCTCAAAGCCTGGTGGTTGACATACATAAACCTCTTCTTTAATTTTCCCATACAAAATGCACTTTTGACATCCATTTGAAAAACTTTAAGGTTTTGATAAGCAGCATAAGCTAAAAACAATCGAATTGCTTCCAGTCTGGCTATAGGGGCAAAGTTTCATCATAATCAATACCTTCTTCTTGTGCAAACCCTAAACAACAGTCTGGCCTTGTTCTTAACAATAAGCCCATTTTCATCAGTTTTGTTCCAAAAACACCATTTAGTGCCTATTGCACACTTACCTGGAGGTAGAGGAACCAGTTCCCACACTTGCTGTTTCTTGAACTGAAGAAGCTCAAGCTGCATGGACATCACCATCCATTGTCCTTTAAAGCAATGTGATAATTCTTTGGCTCTTGCTGACTGATGAAGAGAGGTAGAAGCATAAATTTGAACAATTGACTTCTTGTTGATACGCCAGCAGTGATATCACCAATGATTTGAGACATAGGGTGATTCTTCAGATCTTGATACACAATGAGATCTGTGCAAGTGTTTGTAGCAGGGCTCAGCAGCAACATTGGTGATGGTGAATCATTTCCTTGAAACCAAGCAGTGGATGGTAATTCAAAGGAAGTTGAATTTGAAGATATCTCATCAGCATTTGTTATGGATGGTGCTACTGGAGCTACAGGGCCATCAGGTCTAGCTGAATCAGGCAGTTGATCACTAAACCTGAAGAGGTGAGTACTGCTATCATCATCATCATCAGCACCAGCAGAACCACCAGGTGGTGAACTGTTGACAGGAGCAACAGCAGGAGTTTGATAAGGAACATATTGTAGTATGTCCAATCAATATCTCCACAGGGCTTTGTGGAATCTTGTCCTTTGGAGATTCATTAAACTTAACATGTGAGTCTCTTCAACCATCTTGTTTCTACAGTTGAAGACTCTGTATGCTTTGCAATTTGATGAATAACCAACAAAGTACCCTGCATCCACCTTAGGATCAAATTTTTGGAGTTGATCCCCCGTGTGTTGAGAATGAAACAAGGACAACCCAAATGCTCTGAAGAATGAAATTAGAGGGGCCAAATGATGAAGAACTTCATATGGAGTCTTCATCAACCTCTGATTTACTAGAACTCTATTCTGTACATAGCAAGCTGTATTGATAGCTTCAGCCCAGAAAGTCATTGGCAGTCCAGAATCAGCCAACATGGACCTTGCAGCTTCAATAAGGGTCCTGTTCTTTCTCTCCACTACTCCATTTTGCTCAGGAGTTCTTGGGATGCTATACTACCTCTTGATTCCCTTTGCTAAGTAAAACTTATCAAGTGTGTGGTTTCTGAATTCAGTACCATTGTCACTCCTCACACACTTAACTGGTAGGGAATACTGCTTCTCAACATGTAACCACAAAGTTCATAATGGACTGCGCAGCCTCATCCTTTGAATGCAAGAAGAAGTCCATACAATTTGGAGTAATCATCCACAATTACCAGACAGTATTTCTTCTTAGCCATACACTCATCACTCTCACAGGACCAAAGAGATCCATGTGAAGAAGCTGTAAGCAGGCAGTGGACTTAGGTTCTTCTATGGAGGGAAATGAAGCTTTGTGCTGTTTTCCTTTTAAACAAGCAGTGCAGTTATCTTCACACTTGAACTCCTTCATAGGCAGTCCCCTAATAAACCATGGTTTATTAGCTGATTTATGTTTTTGAGATTAACATGACCCAGCCTTCTATGCGATAGAATAGATTCTTGAGGGGGAAGCCTTGGAAAATAGGCAAGGATGCCTTTGAGATCTATTTTCTTCGAAAGATCTAAGGCATACACTCTTCCTGTCCTGTTGGCCTTTAGGAGAGTGTGTTCATCTAACACCTTATCAATCAAACTTAGAACTTTGGATGACAGAATCTGACAGTTCTGACTGGTGAAAAGAGCAACATGGCCTTTGTACACATTTGACTGACACTCAAGAGTTGCACTTGATTTTCCACATGGTTAACATCATCAAACTTTATTTCCCCATTGGAAACAAAGCCTTTGCCGATGATGTAACCCTTTGTATCATTGCCAAATGACACAAACCCCTTCCTTCCTTGAAAGTAGTCATTAAGAAGTGATCTTTTCCTGTCATATGCATGGTCCTCCACTACTACCCAGATGCCTCTGAGGTATGTTGAAGAACCCTGCAAAATACAACAAATTAGTTAGATTTTAAGACCCAAACCTTTTTGGTGTTGGGCCTGTTCTCATCAACAGATGGTAAACTAACATGTTTGTTGGAAACAATAGCCTGAGAGGAAGAAACTGGTGAGAAAAGGAATCCTTTGGCTTGGACCTCCTTTTCTGTGGTTTCAACATAGGAACATCTAATTGGTTAACTCTTCCCAATAGATGTTAACCATCATAACTAGTTATGTCTGATTTTGTGATAAGGCTTTCAGCTCTTCAGACACATTGGCATTGGAGTTTGATAAGTTCCTATGTTGCACACTTCTTCTTTTGAGCAATCTCAGCTGTTACCTGTTTAACCCCTTCCTTTTTGGATTTCTTTTTGGACTTAAGGGTTACAGGATTTGATGTTGCTGGTACAAATGTGGCTTCAAACTCAGTTTTCATTTTAACCATTTCTCTTTACTTTCCTCTTTATGTTTGAGTTTGGATCCCCTTTTGTACTAAGATCATCTGTAAGATGATTGAACAAACCACATACTTCACATGGTTTCTTCTTCATCTTATGATGATCATCAACTAAAGCGTATGAAACTACTGAAGACTTGCCCTTCAGTATTTTGGAAGCATTATTTGCTTTCTTGACTTCCTCTTTAGTAGTCTTCAAACTCTTTCTACTGACAGTTTTCTTCTCTTCAGTGTTGACAGTAGTTGGAGTTTGAACTTCAGGTGTTAATCTTGCTCTCCAGTCCTTTCAGACTTCCAGAAATAGCTCCTGAGTTGATCATCTCTTTGATCATGTGAGTGTCAGCAGTGGTGCTGACTTTAACTTGTGATGCTGCTGCTATCAAAAAGTGAATCACATGATGAGGTGGATTGGTTATTGCTTTCTCCATCAGATTTCACTTCTGCTCTTGAAGCAAAATTTGTAGTTGGAGCAGTGTGATTATAACCAATACCAACTTCACATTGGAAGCAGATTGCTTACTAAGAAGCATTTCAAAACCTTTGCATGATTGTACCCATTGATCACACTCTACCTGGGTGACTGCAAGGGTTTCTTTGAGACTTCTCTGGTCTTCCAGAATAACCTCTAGCTTGGCCTTTTCATCATTTAATTGGCATTTAAGCTTATAAATCTCATTATTTTTAATATTAAGAGCAGACTCAAACTCAGCTTTTCTTTTGGAAATGGTTTTCCTCAAACTCAAGTTTTTGATTTATTAATGCTACATTTGCCTCTCTAATGGAGACAAAGGCATCAATGCATGATTCAGAACATAACTTGGCTTTAGCCTCTGAAGATACCTGAGTTTCCTGTGAGGATGATGCATTTGAGCAGGAACCCTCAGTAGACTCCAGGGCCATGAGAGCCAGATTCCCAAAAGGACTGTCACCACCATGTTGACCAGCACCTGTGAACAGTTGTTCATGACCAGGCATGTCATCCGGTAAACTGCTCCAGTCAACAACTCCAGGGGTGAAGAAGCTGTGTTGTTGAGGTTGAGGAGGTTGATGAGATTGAGATGGTTGAGGTTCTGGTAGTGCATGAGGTTGTGGTACTATAGGAACTTGAACTTGATTTGACTGTGGCATGTAATAACAAGGGTAAGGATATGGCATTTGACCCTGAGGAACAAAATATGCAGGAGATTGTGGTTGAGAATGATGACTAGAATCGACGATGTTGCCCTCTGTGTTGTTGACTATTGCCAGGGAAAGTCACAAAAGGTGCAGAGGAATTAGATCCAGATGATATGCATTCTCTGGCAAAGTCTCCAAGCCTGTGGCATTTGTGACACTTCAACTTACTCTTGTCAAAACCAACTTTGGTTTTGCCAGAGAGTCCTGGGAACTTTCTTCCAGTTCTTTTGTAGAACTTCTGAGATCTGATATTTATCAAGGCCATTTGGCTCAAAATATCCATCTCTTCTAAGTCATATCATCAACAATCCCCTTGAGATCATCCATGATGAAGCATAGATTGTCATTATTACACCCAGCAAACTGACTATCAACACTCACAAACGCAGAATCAGAAGTGTTTGAGGAGAAATCAATATGCTCATCATACTGGCATTCAGATGAAGCATATTCTGACTCATGACCAACCAAGGCGGTGTTGCCTGGTACAAAGTCTTCAGTGAGCTTTCCAGATGAAGACAGTTTTCGTTTCTGTTCTATCTCCTCTCAAATGTGAGCAATTTCCCATGGAGTTGGGTGAGAGATAGTTTATCCAATTTGCACTGGAGCATAGGACAATAGTATATGTGTCCCATCTCTCAGGCAGTGATCTGAAAATCTGTTATTCATCAGGATATTGGTTACTCAGGTTTGACCATTTTTAATTCAGAGATCAAACAAGAGAACCGCTCAAACTGTTGAGTCAGTGTCTCACCCTTTCTATGAGAGAATGTCTCATATTGTTGGGCAAGAATTTCTCTATTATTTGCCAAGACCTCATCTGTTTCCCAAATTGTTCTTTCAAGGCATTCCATAGGTCATGGGCAGTTTCATGATGCATTAGCCCAGAATAAATTTCATTGGGCAGTGCCATGGCCAGAATTCCATGGGCTTTGCATCAATCTCAAACAATTTCTTATCCTCATCTGAGTATTGCTCCCTCCTCTTCGGAACCATTTGATTGGTTTCCGGGTATTCACCATAGGCTTGTGTGGACCATGTACCACTGATGTCCAACAACCTGCGCTGTTAACAGACAGGTGATGGAGCATTCGTCGTTGCCATATGTTATACTCATTCCTAACCAGCATTGGAGGCTTGGTTGAGGAACCAGTATTGTGAGGATCATTGGAAGGAGTAGTCATTTTCAGTCCAAATACAATTTAATTCAAGCTTTTAAAAGTTTTTACACAAACCACAGCAGACTCAATGAAAACCAAGAGAAAATCTCAGGATGAATGACCAGAAACACAGAAAATTCAATCTCTATAACCGTTTCTTGCAAAAAAAATGCTAATTCAATCAAACTTGGATCTTGAATAGCAGTTTCAATGATCAATTATTAGATCGATCAATGATTAACCTGCTCTGATACCATTTGTCAGGATCAGTGATCACAAGTTTGATGTAATAGAGCGTAACACAGTGGAATAAGAACAAGAATTAGACAAATTGTAGCAAGAATATGATACTCGTATGCATTAAGAACAAACACGGTTATAACGAGAGAATATTTTCTGTAACAGGAATGTTTCTATAATATCGAAAATTTCTGATCAAATCATTCATTCTTACAATAGGTTGACACTCCTTATATAGAGTGCAATCGCTGCTGTTATCACGGGAAAGTGACAACTGGCAGATCTAGTACAAAAATAACTAACTCTTAACAAACTACTGAAATGTTCATAACTACTGA
This sequence comes from Flaveria trinervia, assembly GCA_025506515.1. NCBI lineage: Eukaryota > Viridiplantae > Streptophyta > Magnoliopsida > Asterales > Asteraceae > Flaveria > Flaveria trinervia. The sequence goes on along the minus strand of JACCIX010000744.1, from coordinate 79,384 downwards.
GAACATATCAGAGTGTTAAGTACAAAATATGAAACTACTGATAAGAAACTACTGATAAGAAACTACTGAAGCTACAACGACTGAAGAACAAACAAACTACTGAAAAATATAAAACTACTGATGAGCACAACAACTGAAGAAGTATTCTTCAGCTGTTGTGTCAAACTACTGAACAGATAAAACATAAAACTACTGAAACGTAAACCGTCACAACTACTGAAGAAGACCTCTTCAGCTATTGTGACAACGTCTGATACTTTGGTCTTCAGCACTTTTGTCTTCAGACTTTGTCTTCAGCACTTGTGTCTTCAGACTTTGTCTTCAGCACTTGTGTCTTTAGACTTTGTCTTTAGCACTTGTGTCTTCAGACTTTGTCTTCAGCACTTGTGTCTTCAGACTTTGTCTTCAGCATTTGTGTCTTCAGACTTTGTCTTTAGCACTTGTCTTCAGACTTTGTCTTCAGCACTTGTCTTCAGACTTTGTCTCCAGCACTTGTCTTCAGACTTTGTAATCAGCTGTTGTCTTCAGCTGTTGTGGTCTTCAGTAGTTGTTGTGACGTCTGTGGGACTTAAAGGTTTTTCTGATCCGGCTCATTGGTTCTTTTGGTCCAACATATAGAAAGGCCTTGCCTTTGTGGTTGACCTTTCATTGTCTTCCTTCTCTCTCAGCTTCAACTCCTCTTCAATCTTGGCTTTTGCAGTTAGCACAGCAAGATGAAGGCAACTAAGATGATTTCTGATGTGAGCAGCTATTTTGGAGTTGGAGGGATTGGACAATGGTTTTCTAGCTAACTCAACAATGTCGAATCTGCTAGAGTGTAGCAGCGAAGAGGCATTCAACTTGTTGCTCTCCATTCTCTCTCTCCACTAGAAAGTTGTGAGAGGCTTCATCAAACCTCTACTGGATAATTTTATTTCTAGGCACAAGGGGTTGATTAGGAACCTTGTCCCCTTTCTTTGTATCCAGTAGAGTCACTAGCTTTCTTCTTAGCTTCTTCTTTTTAACGTTTAAGGAGTCAGAGTTGAGGCCAAGGAGTTTAACAACTTGGTCCAGTGTTCCTCTAGGCAGATCAAGGAATTGATCACTTGTGAAGGAACATGAGGATCCACCAATGTAAGTCAGCTTGACAGAATCCTACTCATAAGAGATATCACTAAAAGTTGTGCATTTGTTGAGCTTCATCTTGATCTCCTTAAACTCGTCTAAGGAGAGATGTTTAGAAGGCTGGAGGGATGGTCTGAATGGTTGTTGGGTAGGTAAAGGAGTTTGAGTTATGGTAAGGTTTTAGGTCGAGGAATGATTAGTTAAGGTGGTTGTAGTGATGAGATGGGTAAAGTGGTTGGTGTAGGTTCGGGGGTGTAAGGTTCAGAAATGGGTTCAGTTTTGATGAGAAAGGAAATAGGGAAGGTTCAGGTTGAAGTTGGGGTTGAGTTTGGGTTGTCAGTTGAGGTTGGGGTTGAGTTTGGGTTGTCAGTTGAGGTTGAGGTGTTGGTTTGAAGACTATCCCTTGTACCCTTCTATACATCTCTTTCCTCTTTCCCATACGAATGTCAACCTTGATGTTGCTGACAAGTCGTTGGAGTGTCTTTTTAGACATAGGTCCCACCTGCCTACCAGAGAAGCCATGAGCCCGAAGATAATCCTTCATCCAGGCTTTCTCACCTATCTTCTTGGCAGTAGTGACCCCAGCTTCTTCTTATTTCTTCTTCTTCTTCTTCTCCCTCAACTTCTCTCTCGTAACTCTCTTTCTCTCTTTCTCCAATTGATCCTGTTCTTTGTTGAAGAGTCATAAGATCGTATCATTATTATGTGGAGATAGTTCTTGAAGAGAGAAACCTCTGGAGGTTAGGAAAGATATCTGTTAGTTCTCTAGAAAGATTAACATGTTGTTTTTATGTGTGTTTTTACTATTTGTAATTGTATAGGGACTAGTTTTGTAATTTTGTTAGTTCCTTGTTTCATTATAAATAGCTTAGATTGTTGCAGTTAGTAAGAGAGACGAAAACTGCTTACTTACTTTGTAATTGTCTTTGTGTGATATTAATGAAACTATGAATTTTGTTGATATCTTGCTTGATTTGATTACTTTGTTTGTATTTCTTTGAATTGTGTTTATAGATCATCACAGATTGATACATTTGATCCTATCAAATGGTATCAGAACTGTTGGTATAGTGATCTTTGAGTTCTGTCGAACTGTCAAACTTTCAAACTCAAAAATTCACTGAATCTGTGATTGATAGACAATTCAATTGAAATTTTGTGGATTTTAGATGTGTTTCATCATCATAAACATGTTTTAAACCACAATTAGCAGTGAAATTCATCAAATTCGAGATAATTTGTTGAATTTGTGTTCGAAAAGCTCATTATTTTTCAAACTGAAAATCACAAAATTGATTAATTTGTTGTTGATATTGGAAGAAATTGATGTTAGAAGAATGATTATCGGTATAAAACATGTCTAATTGGAAAGTTTCAATCTAATTCATCACTTTTGAAGAATTTCAGAAGATTTGAGTTAGTTATATTCATATGAACATGATGAATGTGGCGCATTAGGGTTGAAGTTTGCTGAAAAATTGTCTAAGTGTTAGGCGTTTGACTACTATATAATCACTTTAACACTGTTTGGACATTTTCAGTTCAAACGTTTGACTACTGTTAAAAGAGTACAAGTTCAGACGTATCATCTCTGTTGAGGCGTATTAGAACTGTTTAGACGTTTGACAACTGTTGAGGCGCTTTACAACTGTTCAGGCATTTCACTACTGTTCAGGCGCATCAACTTAGACGGTTTGAAAATTTTTTCTAAGGCAGTCCCTATAAGACCCTGTTCCCGGGCACCTCACAATTGGTCATTCATTGCACATAAAACATTTTAAAACGTACATTTATTTTGCAACGGAAATTAAAACTTTCATTAATAACTAAAAACATGTCATTTCATTCATTTACAACATTTGTTTTCATCTCAAAATACAAAGACATGTCAAAATACAGATGCCAGCCTCAAAATGCTCCCAGTAGCTATGCATCCATGCCTGCAACTCCTCAGCATCAACATATACCTGCCAACTATCATGCATACAAAAGTCAGTGATTTTGAGTGAGTTTTAGTTTTTATAATAAAATACTTTACTTTCATCAATAACGTTCTGTACTTTATTTCAAATCATACTATACTTTACAACGGTTCGTGATGATACATCATACGTACATACAGATAATATCATTATTATCTTCGTCATTACGTTCTTAACTTCCATTCATTCAACGTATTACATTATCGTTCACTTCTCTTTCTAGATCCGGTCAGACTTTACCCTCTTCATGGCACTTAGCCACGATTACTGAAGTCGAATGACAAGGATCCTGTTCAGTACGTTATTATGATAATTCATTAACATTCATTTCATACTTCGTTCTTTCCACAATTATCTTTCTCATTCATCCACTCACGCCATACTCCCGACTCATGTCCAACGATATATACTGTGCCAGGGTCTGTACACAACCCCCGACCCATGTCCTAAGAATAACACAGTACCAGAGTACGTGACAAGGACCTCTATCGAGTCTGTTACGACACAGAGTCGCTCACCTCATAGGCAATCTCAATGATTGCACGCTATCCGAGTCTGTTGCAACAACAGGGTTGCTCACCTCATACATATGCTTGGCTTTATGCTACACCCCTGAAGTTATGCGTAGCTCGGGTAACCATCATATATTTCACCCCCAACATTGTGGGTAACTATAGCATACTACACCCCCAACAACATGGGTACTACACCCCCATCGAAATGGGTACATCACCCCCATCGAAATGGGTACATCACCCCTATCGAAATGGGTACATCACCCCCATCAACGTGGGTACATCACCCCCATCAACATGGGTACTACATCGATGGTCAGCCACAAAGACTAGAACCCTTGCGTGCACACAACTGAACCTCACGCGATTGAGCTTAAGGCATTTAGAGTCGTGCACCTCTGTACATATTGCTTGCAAGCCTTTCAATACTTTCTCTTTTATTAATGCATGCATTCTATCATTATGTCTCTTTTTTCATTATCTTCCACTTTACATTACATAATACTTTTCATTACATTTATTAACGTTCAACGCAAAGCCAGGGGAAGACATACATACATAATAAGGAACATAGATAATCATAAACATACACCACCATCATGCGGGCACATAATACATACATAACACACATCAAACATAAGCCATCACATCATAACTAGGCCTATCTCCCTATTTTACCCCTTAAAAACCACTTAGAAAACCTTAAGTCCAAATTGGGCGCATGGGACCTTCCAGGCGCATGAGCATAAAAATTCTAAGTGTAAAACAGTCTGGGTGCATGGGCACTATTTGGCGCTTCTGCCCTATTCAGGCGCTTTGCCACTATGCAGGCGCATGGCACCTGTTCAGGCGCATCACCAACACTTATCCGTTTCAACACTTGCTTGCACGGGCACTATTTAGGCAAATGGCCAACACTTGGCGCATGGCCAACCCTTAGGCGCATGGGCCACTGTTTAGGCGCATGGCCAACACTTGGGCGCATGGCCAACACTTGGGCGCATGGCCAACACTTAGGCGCATGGGCCACTGTTTAGGCGCATGGCCAACACTTGGGCGTCTGGCCACTCATGCTGGGCGCATGGGCCACTGTTCATGTTCATCAGAACATTCTGAAATATTTTCTATGCTACCAACATTACCTGATTATCATTCTAAGGATACCCAAGCACAGATCTAACATACTAAGGGCATCTAAGCATGCTAAACATCACTAACCCATAGGCCAACTCTAAAACATACATACATACATCATTCGAACATAAGGTTGTAAACCCACGGTTTCTTTCAAAATGTTTACTTAGTATGCATAATAGCGCCAAACCAGTTGAAAATCAGTAAAAGAGGGGTTTTAGAAACTCACCTTGAGCAGCCTTTCAGCAACACACTTCAAGTTCGAGACCCACCTTCGATTCAGCTCTTGAATCCCGAAAACAAACACTAAACAACCAGAACTTCGGTCAAGAACTCGAAATCCAGCTGAAACCGAGCTCATATAAGAGAAGACTTACCTTTGAAGCTGCTTCTTCCTCTTTCTCTCTCTAGAACCGGGGCTCTCTCTCTTCTTTCTTCCTCCGAGAGCAAATGCAGCTTTCTGCTTTTGATAAGGGCGACCATGCCCCTTAAATCCTTAAAATAATAAGGTTTTGTACTTTGTACACTTTATCCCCCTCCACTTGTACACAATTTCTGTTATTTCTATTTACTTTTCTTTTCCTTTCGTTTAAATAGAAATTCGGGGTGTTACAGTCCCTTAGACGTCTCTCAACCTAGGCGCATTAACTGTTTGGACGTTTGATTACTGTTCAGGCACATCACCCTTGATACTTAGAATTTTTTTTAAGAAAATTAAAGAAAAAACTTTTTCATTTCTTTTCTTAATTCAAATTCTAAGAACAACAAAAATATAAGAATGGTGAAATCAGAATATTCTGAAAATAGAGTTCCAAAACTTAAAAATAGAGCTGATTTTAAAAATTGATCTCTTAGGTTAAAACATCATTTAAATTCCATTGAAACTGATCTTTGGAAATCTATAGAGAAAGGACCATACATTCCTATAATCACTCATGGGCCAGACAAAGGGATTGTTTATACTAAAGATTCTTAAGAACCCTATCCTGAAGATGGTCTTCAAGGAGATGATTTGAGAAGAGTAAAGAATGATATCAAAGCATATTCCTTGATGTGTAAAAGACTACCTCTGGAAGTTCTTGCAAGGCTTGATGGATATCAAACTGGAAATACCATGTATAAAACCTTAAAGACCATTTGTAAAGGAGGCAAGGAGATTCAAAACCTCAAGAAACAAAAGTTGAAAAGGCAATTAGAATTGTTTCAACATTTGTCTAGAGAAACCATAAATCAGATGATGAACAGATTTGTTCAACTTACAACTGAGATGTCAATAGCTGGTATTAAGCCTGATCTTGAAGATCTAAATCTTAGACTACTCAATGCTTTACCCTCATCATGGAAACAAACAGTAACCTAACTAAAGCATACTAAGAAGTTCCCTATGGATCTAGATCTACTCATTGCCAAGATAGAGTCGGTAGAGATTGATGAAAGCTCAAGGAACAATGATAGAGCAACATCAATGTCTCAGTATCAGTTTGTTGCTTCTCCTGCAAATACTATTGAAAATGCATTCATGGCAAAAAGTGAGAAAATTATAGAAGAAGAGGGAGATTTGTTTGTTGGAGCAGGATTTTTCTCTGATTCATCATTTACTAGTGCTCCTACTTATACAACACAGCCTCATTCTTAATCTCCTCCTAAATCTCAGTCTCAAACATCTAATGTTCAAACAGAGACTTCATCATCTAACTCTGCTAAATCTAGCAAAGTTAAAGATGTGATTAACATCCTATTAGAGGATGAAGAGTCTAAAATTTATGGCTAGCTTTCAAGCATATCAAGGTAGCCATTTAACTCAATTAAGACCTTGTTTTGCAGGATTTGTTTGAAATGGATCCTGAAGATATTGAAGAGATGGATTTAAACTGGCAGATGGTGATGATTGCTTACAGGACACAAAAGCACTCAAATGTCAACATGAAGTACAAGCCAAGTGCTAACAAGACTGTTGGGTTTGATAAGTCAAAATCAAGGTGTTTTAACTATAACAGTTATGGACTTTTCTCCAGAGAATACAAATCTCCAAGGAATAATGGAGGAAATACTCAGTCAAGTTCTAGCAATCAAAGGTTTCAACCAGCTCAGAAGACTTTTCAAAAGCCTTATCAAAGTCTTCGTATGCCTGAGCCTAATGATGAAACAAAACCATCTGATGAAACCAAGAAAGCTTTAGTAGTCAGCATTAAAGATGGTTATGATTGAAGTGCATATGCTGAACAGTTTACTAATGATTTAACATCAAGTTTATCTCTTATTGCAGAAATATAGGGAGAAGATTGGTCAGAAAATAATGATCCAAAGGTAGAAAGTGAGAATGAAGAAGATGAATATGATTGGAGTGACAAATCTGATCCTAAGGAGGATACAGATGAAGTAGCTCTAATGGCACAATCTGATCAACCTAAGGTTGACACTTCATCTTCAAAATCTGAAACCTTATCTCCAAAATTCCCTGAAATCCCATCTGAAGTGAGAGAAAAACTATGCACAAAATCATGCTATGAACATGTTCAATACTATAGAAACTACTCATATAAAATATGTGAGAAATTAAAACAAGAAGAGTCAATGCATACAAACTAAAATCTGATCATAAAACAGCAGATCAAAAGATCATTTCTCTTCAAACTTCATGGAACAAAACTCTAAAAGAATTAGAAATTGTTTTTAAACAATTGGAAGAGACTATCAAAAATCTTGAACAGGAAAAGATAGCACATGCAACTACTCAATTGGATCTTGCTAAAGTAAAAAGTTCAAAAATGATTTTGGAAAAATTGGTAAATGAAAGAAAAGATAATCAGAAAGCAGGGTTAGGTTTCACTCACGAACCAATGCCTGAATCTATTACAAACACTTTACCAAAAAAATTCAATACACATTATCATTCTCCTCAGAATAAAGCTAAACTTAAAGCTTTTCAGGTCAAAAAATAAGATTTCAGAAGAAGAAAAAGAAAATGTACAAGTTTTTGTTGAAAATGATCAAGAAAAAATTAAAAATGGTCATCCAATCAAGATAAAATCATATGAACCTAAACAATCAAAACAAAACACTTCTGATCAAATTAATTCTGTATTAGAAGAAGTGAAAGTTCAAAGCAAAGATAACAACAGGTAGGAATATCAGAAGATTCAAACACTATTAATCTAAAACAAGTTCAATCTGAAAAGGAATCTTCTTCAGACGATGTTCCATATCAAAGTAAACCAAGTTCTTCTAAGTCAAAGAATCAAAGAAGAAGAAAGAAATCATCAAAAACAAAATCTGAACAAAACAAAAGTTCAGAAAAGTTGATCAAAGCAACGAATCATGCAAGAAGACTTAAACCAATAAAATTTGTGTCAACCGGTTTGTTAAATACGAATTCTCTTCAAACCAGCAAGGTGAAAACTATGAACAAATTTCACTCTAATCTAAAATCAAGTTCAGATTCTAAGACTTCCGCTGTAGCAAAAAGATTTGTTCATAAGAAATTCGAGAAGGAAGTTCATGTTAAACAGATGCAAAACAATTTGGCACAAAATCAAAATGTGAAAAATGAAAAACAACAGTTTAACTATTTGACACCAAAATATAAAAATAAATCAAATACAGTGTCAATGTAAAAAGTTAACAAACAGCTGTTTATAACTCCACAAAAGTACTATAAAATATGTGATATGAAAAATCATAATACTGCTGAGTGTTATTTCAACAAATACTGTCACATATGTGATATGAGAAATCATTCCACAGTAGATTGTTATTTTAACAAATATTGTACTTATTGTGATGAGAATACTCACAATACTACAAATTGTTATTTTGGAAATAGATCACATACTAGAGGATTTGCAAACTCAAACAGGAGCAAAGGTTATGATAATCCTTAATATATGAGAAATCAAACTGATGGATTTCAAAAATTAACAAATCAACCTTCTTTTGGTTTGAGAAATTTTCAAAAGAACAATTATGCGAGATCTAAACAAAATGTGCAAGAACAATTCATACCAAGATCTATAAGTGTGAACTCGGCTGGATCACTAAACTTCTGAGCATGTTCTTGACAGAAGGATAAACAGCCAAAACCAAAAGTCAAATCAATAACACAAACTATCAAAAATTGGTTTCATTGATAAAACCTAACGATGACAAGCTCGTTACAACATCAGAATCAAGACTCTTGGCAATGGGAGATCGAGCATGATTTCCCCTCTCATCCGGCAGCCCTAGGCTCCGGGCATACTCCCTCTCAGATCCTTAATCTCTCTACACATTAAAACTGGTATATATAGGCCTCGGCCCATATTAGATGCGACTAGGCCCATTCGTGCGATTGGACCATGCGTATGGTTCAATCGTACGACTGGACCATGCGTATGGTTCAATCGTACGACTGGACCATACTTATGGTTCAGTCTTAAGAATGTCCCAATCGCATCTCTCAGTCGCACGGTTGGTCCATTAGCATGGCTCAGTCGTACGACTGAGTCTCATTCGCATATGCTCCTGCGAATGACCCAGTTTCGTGTGTTTACAACATATCAGGTGTATTACATTAAGCCTAAAATATTCGACAAGCTACGAACACACTATATATGACTATATATGCTCCAACAAATTCCCCCTTGGACGTTGCTTGCGAATAGTAGATAATACCTCTTACAATCTTCAGTCAATCTTTGCTCTGGTTTCTAATAGAATCAAACGAAAAACCATATTAGCCAACATTGTCGATCCGTCAGGTTGCTACAGTATCTCTGAAAATGAATTTAGGCACAACAGCTTTCGTTTACTTTGTAGAACACCATCACAGCAGCAAGATTTCCCATATGATTGATTTTTCTAGATAATGACACGAACAGTTTTCCATTGCTTCAATCTTCACACATTCTAACCTGACTAACATTAGCAACTGTAGAAATTCCCCCTCACATTCAGCATATCCCAATATATAACCATTGTGCTCTCCTGGCGTCTTCATACGGTGTATTGGGAAAAAAGGTTGAAGGTTCCAATCCACAGCTGATAATATCAAACAAATCAGCATGCACGTAGATTCTTCATCAAAAACCTGCTCACATCATCACTTTCTGATTGCGTCTTCAATTTCTTTATTCATGGGATCCCTCTAAGAATGAGAATCCCCTCTATGCGGATAAATATAACTTGATTGGCCCATTAGTAGTCAGATGCTCCTGACTACCCCAGAAAATCAGCACCGACTGCTGACATCTTATCTTCTCTCTTTCGTGTTCAACTACATTCACCTATTCTGGAAGTCCGACGAATAATGGGGTATACATCAAACTTATTTGACAAAAGAACCTCAGGGTGAATATGCTTTGCTCATCCTCAAATCTATGCAAGAAGCTGTTCTAGACTCTTTTTTTTGTCTGGAACAAATGCGGATGAGTTAATGCAGATAGCTCATTCATGCGATTGAACATATGACTGGTCCAGTCGCACGACTGAACATACGATTGATCTAGTCGTACGAATGGTCTAGCCATACGAATGGTCCATTCGTATGGCCTAGTCGCATGAACGGGTCTGCATGCATATTTTCAGATCTGCATCCGCCAGGGCTGCCCAAAACCCTAATCTTACGAATTTTACATGAAACGAACCAACATAGACATCATAAGATTCGCAGGGGTGATTGGAACGTGGTTTCGAGTTCGATTTTAACATAGAAACCACACACGTAACCAGATCTGAGCAAAACACGAAGAACACGAAGTGGATTTAACGTCATGGTCTGAAATTTGATCCAGAAATCAAGAGCTCTGGTTGCTAGAATGATTGTTAGAACATTCAAGCAGTAACCGGCTCTGATACCAATTCTGAACTTGTCTGGATCGGTAAACTTCCGAGCATGTTCTTGACAGAAGGATAAACAACCATAACCAAAAGTCAAATCAATAACACGAACCATCAAAAATTGGTTTCATTGATAAAACCTAACGATTACAAGCTCGTTACAACATACGAATCAAGACTCTTGGCAAGGGGAGATCGAGCATGATCTCCCCTCTCATCCGGCAGCCTTAGGCTCCGGGAAGACTCCCTCTCAGATACTTAATCTCTCTACATATTGAAACTAGTATATATAGGCCTCGGCCCATATTAGATGCGACTGGGCCCATTCGTGCAATTGGACCATGCGTATGGTTCAATCGTACAACTAGACCATGCGTATGGTTCAATCATACAACTGGACCATACCTAGGTTCAGTCTTACGAATGTCCCAATGTCTCTCATCTCGCACGACTGGTCCATTAGCATGGCTCAGTCGTACGACCGAGTCTCATTCGCATATGGCCTGCGAATGACCCAGTTTCATGTGTTACAACATATCAGGTGTATTACATTAAGCCTACATATTCGACAAGCGATGAACAAACTATATATGACTATATATGCTCCAACAATAAGAATGCTAATAAAAATGTTAGTCATCAATTCGTGTCAAAAATTGATCAATCAAAGGTATGAATGTTCTAAAAAATAACTCAAACAATTTCCAAAACAAGATTGGTAAATTCGTTGTTGATACATGTATGTACCTAGATCCTGATCTGAATGTAAATGTCTTACACTTATGTAACTATTGGGTACTTAATGAAATACAAATATTTTGTTGTGTTTATAATGTTTAATATTTCATTAATGAGTTGATTAACGCATATTGACGTAATTATATAGGTTGTGATTGTTTGAAGTGTTATGCATAATGTTATAATGTTAAATACACTCAAACTTGGTGAAGTGAAGTTCTCATGTGTCCGAATGGCCATGCGACTAAGTGTTCATGCGGCCTAAATAGTCCATACGCCTGAACAACTTCATGCGTCTAACTCAATCGCACGACTGAAAGCTCTGTCGTGCGAATGGATCAAACGCATGGATCAATCGCACGGCTGAACCATGCTAATGGTTCAGTCGCCCGAATGAGCAACCTTAACCTATAAATACCACTTAATCATGGAAAAACGTAACAATTAAGGAGCATTCATTCCTATTCAATTCCAAACGTACCCTATCCGTCCAGAAGCCTCCAAGTTCGTACTCCAAGTTCACAGAACATTGCTCATCGATTCCCAATCGATTTTTCACGTTAGATACAATATCTTATTGTTTCTACGTGCGTTCTCACTGATTGGATCGCCAATCAAATAAGATTCCGCACTATTTGGTTTGGTCTACACGTTAATTAGTTTGTATTTCATTTGAATACAAGATCCTAACAAGTGGTATCAGAGCTTTGGCTCTTGATTACATGTGATTCAATTAATTTTGATACAAAGGTTGTGTTTTTTCACTAAAAACGCAATCTTTTTGTGTCAAAAGTTGTCTTGGACGTCTCCTGCTTATCAAGTTTTGTTTTCTACGGCATAAGGCGATTAGGGTTGGTGAAAATTCGGGTTTTTTTACGGCTAAAACACGTTAAACCTAGAAAATTTCGAAAAACAGCAGTTTCAGTCGCCCGATTGACCCAATCGCACGACTTGACTTCATTCGCATCCCCAGACGTATGATTGAACTCAGTCGCATCTTCATTCGTACGACTAAGCCTACCGGTCGCATTGTTCATACACATCAGTTTCACTCACACGACTGGACCAATCGCTTAGTTCAGCCGCAAATTGAACTAGTTGGATAGTTTCATTCGCACGGGTAGTCCATTCGCATCGCTCCCTCCATTCACACAGTTATAGATTGTTTAAGCGACTTAAAGTAATCGAGATGGAGGATCAGTTGTCAGCGTTTACAGCCGGGAAGGACTCACGGATTCAGAACTTACTGCTACTGAGAGTGAGGTGGGAAATCATAATAAACCCCCGAAGCTTATAACATTAGATGAGTTTCCCCACTGGAAACAACGTTTTGAGATCTACCTCAATGGAGTGGATCCAAATATGTGGGAAGCTATTGAGACGGGATACAGTATGCCGGTGGGAGCAGATGGGGTAAAACTTACTCTAGAGGAATGACTGATGCACAGAAAGTAAATATAATGCTGAAAAGAGAGTATATGCATTGCTAACACGTCTATCCCTAAGGATAATTTTCACCAATTCTCAGAGAATAAACAAGCCAAGAAGTTATGGGATGAGCTGGAGAAAAGATATGACGGGAATGCTTCGTTGAAGGCAATTAAAGCTAAGGAACTGAAGAAAGAATTTGACAATTTTCATCGATGGGAAAAGAGAGTTTAGACGATGTCATTGATAGATTCTACCATTTGATGAGCGAGCTGCACACACATGGTGTCACAACTACCATGGAAGATAAAGTGTCAAATTTGCTGACGGGTGCCAGAAAGTTAGGCTTCTTTTGTCAATCTGAGACAGAATGGATTGCTATCAAAGTTGGACATCAATGATTTCATACTAAAGCTACGAGAAGAAGCACTAAGGATGAAGTATTGAGCTCAGAAGACTTCGTACACTCAGAATCCAGCTTTGTACAATGCCACTCCTCAAGTTAAGATGTCTGGAGCACCTCTTCAGACTGCTTTTGTGTCAAGCTCATCTGGTCCTTCACAAGTCTCTCCTTCAAGATCAGAAACGTCAGGGTCTTCTAGTACTCAATATATCTGATCCGAAGCAAATGATACCAGACTGAAGACTGAGAATCTTGGAAACGTGACAGTAGAAGTAGCTCGAGAGCACATGGATCTCTTGGCAGTAGTGGTCCATTCCTATGATGGACTCATTGCTGGAAAATTGGAAACTGCCATCTGGCAGATGAGGACTACGAGCAGGTTGATGAGACTGAACTGGAAGGATGGATATTATGTGGGCCTTAGCAAGTGTGTCCGGAGAGCAAAGAAGTTCGTGAAGAAGACCGGACAAAACTTAGTTGCTACTAAGGACACTAGTTTTGGTTTTGACAAGAGCAAGGTGACCTGCTTCAACTGTGGAGAAAGGGGCACTTCAAAGAGAATGTGTGAAGCCAAGAAGACTGGAAACGGGAATCCATTCTCGTCCTTCACTCGTCAAGACAAGCAAGCTAGCAGTTCTACATCATCAGGCAAGGATCCAAAAGTTTGACCGCCCATGATGATGAAGGACAGGACTGGAGCTTTAGGTTTGTATCTCCGGGAGAATCCAATATTGCGAGCGTGGATGACTTAGATGATGATTCCGCAAGTGAAAGAGATATAGCAGTTGAGATAGCGATGTCACATAGTGAAGAAACTGTAACAGAGGTCAGCTACAAGCCTGAAGAAGGGACGTCTACAACAAAGAAAGAATCACCAGAACCAGAGGCATCTGATGCTGCACTAATGACTACTTCATCAGAACCTCCTCAGGTAAGTTCTACTGACCAACTTTTCAAAAATCATGCTTGTTCTGACTGTGATAAATTTAGAGAAAGCATAGATCAGAAATTTGCTAGGTTGTTAGATCATAATGATAGCCTAGTAAAGGATTTGAAACTGTGCATTGAGGCAAATAGAGTTTAAAACAAAATGAGCATAGTTACAAAGAAAAGGTAGACCTGTTGAATAAACAGCTTAGGGAACTGAGGTAGTAGCATTTAACCAAGCTAATGACATTAGGTACTATCTTAACTCCCTAGAAGACACTAAAAAACAAAAGCAGTCTTAGAAGTAGAAGTTAACTCTTTAAATCAAAAACTGCACAGTTGGACAAGTTCATCTCATATTGTCCAACACTTAGTGAGAGAGCGTCACAATGGGAGGGCTTGGGCTATAAAGTGGTTCCACCACCCCCTGAGACCTTGATGAACACTAAGTGTAAACCAATAAGTAACAATCGCATCAAGGATCATGTGGTGTCTACTCCTCTTGTAAGTGATCCAATTCCTCAGGTTCTTCAATTGAATTTGGAACAAAACAAAGGAGGCCACTTCAAAGGCAAAGGGTAAAATGCCTTGTGTTAATCTGGAAAAAGAATTTGAAAAGGCTAATATAAGTCAGGTTAAACAAAGTCAAATCTGAACCTAAAAAACTGTTAATGTTAACCTTACACAAGTCCCACGTCAAAGTCCAGTTAACCAAATGGAAAAGTTGTTAAGAATGTCAAAACAGTTAAGTTTGCTAAACAACATCATACATCAAAAGAAGTAGAGTCAAAACCCAACAAAATGATGTCACTAAGATGTCACACACATCTCCACAACGAAAGTTTAATCATAAAGTTGATAGCAGGTCATGCTACAACTGTGGAGGTGTGGACACATTGCTTTCTTTTGTGCTTACTTTTAGACACCTAGGAAGAAAATTGAACTTCAGAACTCAAAATCTAGGTCTTCTAAGAGGAGTTCTTTAACTCCACCTAGAAGAACTAGTGAACCCAAAGTTCAACCCATTAGCCAGTCGTCTGTTTATCACAAACAGGCCTTACACAAATCTAGCTTATGGAAAGAAAAGTCATCCTCTGTGTCTGATAATGATGACAAGAAGGCAACTGAGCTACCCTCACCCTCTAAGGGTCAATGGGTTCAATTCATGATGTGTGATGCCTCTGGGAAACCCAAGCCAGTAAAGGCTTGGGTTCCTAACCTTAACTAATGCTTTAAATTGTATTGCAGGTGTTCGCTACAGTGCTGAAAACAACACGTGGATTGTAGATAGCGGAGCATCCAGGCACATGACAGGAAACAGGGCTCTTTATCAAACGTCAAACAAATAAAAGGCGGGCATGTTTTGTTTGCTGGTAACAAAGGAGGTTATATCACAGCTCAGGGAGAGGTTGGAAATCAGAAAGTTAAATTTGACAAAGTGAACTACGTTCAACAACTTCAAAACAACTTACTCTCTGTTTCCCAAATATGTGACAAAGGGTTTAAAGTCATATTTGACAACAAGAAGTGTTACGTCCTAAAGAAAGACTATGTGATTCCGGAGGACCAAGTTCTGATGACAGCTTCAAGATATAAAGACCTTTATGTTTTGGATCTCTCAACGGCTTCTACAACGATCATGAAGTTCAGTGCTTCCTATCAAAAGCTACTGAGAAGGACTACATTTCCTGGCACAGGAGAATGAGACACATAAATCATGGAAGATGAATCACTTGATTCAGAAGGATCTAGTGAGAGGTGTTAACGTCAAAAATTTCCAACTTCCTGATTTCTGTGTAGCATGCAAGAAAGGAAAACAGATGAAGAAGACTCATAAAAAAAAGAAAGTTCATTCTATCGAGCTTCCTCTTGAACTTATTCACATTGATCTGTTTGGTCCAGTCAGTACAAAGAGCATTGCAGGTGACCTGTACTGTTATGTGGTTACTGATGACTACTCAAGATTCTCTTGAGTAATGTTTTTGAAGTCCAAGTCAGAAACATTTGAGTCATTCAAAGAATTAGTAACCACACTGGAATCTCTCTACAAGCTAAAGGTGAGACAGGTACGCTCAGACAACGAGACCGAATTTAAGAATCAGTGGATGGAGGCTTACTGCAAGGAAAAGGGAATTGTGCACCAGTTCACCTCTTCCTACACGCCTCAGATGAATGGTGTTGCTGAGAGAAAGAATAGAAGCTTGATAGAGACAGCACACACAATGCTAACAGACTTGAAACTGCCTATCCAATTCTGGAATGAGGCAGTAGCTAATGCATGTTATACATTAAATCGAGTCCTGGTAGTCAAGTGCCATGGCAAGACATGTTACGAATTACTACAATGACGTAAACCTAATCTGTAGTATCTCGAACCATTTGGCGCGCCGTGCACACTTCTGAAGAAAACTCAAGAAGGAAAATTTAGCGAGAAGACTGATGAAGGGATCTTCTTAGGATACAACATACCGAACAAGAGAGTTTACAACAAGTCAAAGGTTTAGTAGAAGTATGGTGTAATGTTGATGTTCAGCGATATACACACCCCCTACTGGAAAAGGACCCGCTTACTTTTTCGACTATGATGGATTCTTCAAGTCCTTCAACATCCCTATCTCCCCTTCTGATGACGAGTTAGCTACATTAATGATGTATGATATCTTGAATACACCATATCGTGATCCAACATCGTCGAGCTCACAGGGAGAATCATCTCATCACTCAGGAGGAGCACTAGAAGACAGTGACTCCTCCTCAGAAGATGAATCTACAGAGGATGACCAGAACAATCAGGAGACACGGGTATCAATTCCTGCAAGTCCACAAACATATAACAGTGATGCTTCTTCGACTTTGGATCCTCAAACTCCTTCTACCTCAGATGCAGAACCAAATGTTCATAATCTTGGCTGAGGTAGTTGTTCCTACCACTCCAGGATCACGTCTAAATGTCTATCATCCCCTAGAAAATGTCATTGGGGATGTCGGATCAGGAGTGCAGACCAGAAATCAGCTGTACTCAGCTGATTATGCCTCGATAATAGAAAAAGGATACATTCACGATGGTGCTTATCGGTGTTTTGTCTCGCAGTTTGAGCCAAAATACGTCAGTGAAGCACTGAATGATGAGGCATGGGTGAGTGCTATGCAAGAGGAACTTCTTCAATTCAAGAAGTTAGGTGTATGGACACTGGTAGATAGACCTAAAGGTGCTAAGGTCATCGGCACCAAATGGGTCTTGAAATGCAAGAAGGATGATCAAGGTGTCATTATCAGGAACAAAGCTCGACTGGTAGTTCAAGGATTTCGACAAGTCGAGGGGATTGATTATAATGAGTGTTTGCACCGTGGCCAGGATGGAAGCCATCCATATCTTCCTTGCCTATGCATCGTATATGAAGATCAAAGTCTATCAATTAGATGTGAAGAGTGCATTCCTTCATGGTGAAATTCGAGACACAGTTTATGTCAGTCAACCCAAGGATTTGAATATCCTTATCATCGGGACAAGTTTACAAACTTGACAAGGCCTTATATGGGCTTCATCAAGCTCCTAGAGCCTGGTATGAGAAACTCTCGACTCATCTTGTGAAACACGACTTTCGTAGGGGAGTCATTGACTGCACACTGTTTATCAAAGAAAAGGATGGAGATTTTCTGCTAGTACAGATATATGTCGATGACATAATCTTTGGTTCAAAACGAAGAGTTATGCAAAGAATTTGAAGCAGTAATGAAGGCAAAGTTCGAGATGAGTGCCATGGGGGAATGAAATTCTTTCTCGGTTTAGGAGGATCTGACACCCAAAGGGATTTTTCTACATCAGACCAAGTATGTGGAGACATTCTCAGTGGTTTGACATGGAGAATGCCTCTGCAGCTGAGACTCCACTTGCTACAACCATGATATAGCACCTGATGAAAATGGAGATCTGGTAGATGCAACAATGTACCGAGGAATGATTGGATCTCTCATGTACCTTACTACCTCTAGACCTGATATCATGTATGCTACATGTCTATGTTCTAGATATCAAGCTAAACCAAAGTTAACCATCTGATTAAGGTCAAGAGGATATTTCGTTATCTGAAGGGCACACCCACACTTGGGTTGTGGTATCCTCATGATGATGACTTTGAGCTCACGGCGTACAGT
The DNA here is from genome assembly GCA_025506515.1 of Flaveria trinervia. Classification (NCBI taxonomy): domain Eukaryota; kingdom Viridiplantae; phylum Streptophyta; class Magnoliopsida; order Asterales; family Asteraceae; genus Flaveria; species Flaveria trinervia. The sequence continues at coordinate 61,184 of JACCIX010000744.1, read as the reverse complement.
GACTCGGATTACGGGGCTGCAAGATGATTACAAGTCTACATCAGCAGGGTGTCAATTCTTTGGGAGGAGATTAGTGACCTGGCAATGTAGAAGCAGACCTCGGTTGCGCTGTCAACCTGTGAAGCCGAATACGTTGCTGTTGCAAGTTGCTGTTCTCAAATCATTTGGATTCAACATAAATGCGGGACTACGGTTTAACTTTCTCTTCTACTCCTATTTTTGTTGATAACTCTGCTGCAATTGCAGTAACTAAAATCCAGTACAACACCTAAGACCAAACACATCGGTATAAAATATCATTTTATACGGACTACTTTGAAAAGAATTTAATCGATGTGGTAAAAATAAATACGGATTTTCAACGTGCTGACCTCTATACAAAAGCTTTTGACAAACCATGTTTTCTATATCTGTTAGAGGTCAACGGCGTAAAAAGAAAGTGATGTTTTTTGATGATGATCATGTGTAGTCCGATACAATTTATTCTATTTTTATGTTTTTCTTCATTTGTTCTATTTGTTTTAAATTAAATTCATGTTATTTAGCTATCTATTAAAATCCTAAAATATATATCGGTTATGATTTTAGAATTTTAGGGGGAGAATAGGTCAGCTAGTACATTAAAAAAGGGAGAAGGAGAGGCTAGCTGACAGAAGGTAGATCGTATCTGTGATACCGATTCAAATACTTTGGAAAATGATAGTACACAGGAACAAAATCAAGAGGGCTTTAATATTTAATTTAGAAAAGATGCAAAATTCAAAGTCTAAGTCTGTGTAGTCTGAGCAATATAAAGGAAATATGATAGAAAAATGGGTATCTACTAAGGTAACACAATGAAAGTAGACCTAGAGGTTGCTAGACCACAGATGATATGTCGGTAGATTCAACACAATAGATGATTAGACCTGACTGGTGATCTCAAGATCAAATTAAGTTGTTCACTGACTGTGGGCTCCCATCTTATCACTGGTTAACACAATCAACAATATTTCAATAAGGGTTAACGAGCATGTAAACGCCACAAATGTGTGCGGATGACCATAAATAGAGCAAAGCACGGAAAAAACAAATGCTATCAAGCTAATAACTTATGTTGTTGGTGCATTATGTGCTAAGAATTAACGATGCTCTAACAAGAAGATAGGTTATGTGCCTCTTTGTTGTGCGATGGCACTGACCTGAGGATAAGCATAACCTAGATATTCTAGAATTCATTGTTGTTTGCGGCCTCTCTACTGTGCGATGGCACTGACCTGAGGATTGGCTTCTCTTTGAAAGCTCTGAGAATAGTCTCTTCTTGTCAGAATGCCCGTAGACCGCTCAAAAGCTCTTGAGGATGTTGATTATCATATAAGCGTGGGATCCACAAATGTTGGTTGAAATAATAAACCTTAAACTATCACCAATCTGTGTCAAAAGTCTGTGTATGGATTTAAGAGGACAAACACTGACAATCATAGTGGATACAAATTCTTGAAAGTCCAAATCAATGTGGAATCTAATAGTACTAGTATGATTCCTAAATTTGCTAATGACTCTGATGAAAACCGAGAAGTGAGCATCAAATGGTTTTGATAACAAGTCCAAATGATTTGACTTGCCTGTATGATTCCAAAATGTGATTTGGTCCAGGAATGGTCAAACTAAATAGAAGCTGCCTATTCCAGAAACAAATCTAGTAGATTTCTATCTTAGGATTTACCTCTCACAAAAAGTTAAAAACAAGTTTAAATTTTTGTACTTTAGTTTAATTTTCTATTTATTTTCGTCATTTCAGTTTAATTGTTGTCGGACTACATCTTGGAATTCAGTAAGTTTTTATTCACCTAAAAGGGTCATGTCTGAGATGACCACATGTGTTTTCAAAAGATAAATGTCACGTCTGAGGTGACAAAGTGTTTAAAATGATCACGTCTAAGGTGATCAAAAGTTTTTCAAGATAAAAGGATCATGTCTGAGATGATCAATGTGTATAATGTTGATTCTAAGCTTAAAAAAGGTTTTAAATGGCAAATGGTAAAAATGCAGAAAATTTCATAAGTATGACCCATTCGCATGAATGGACCATGAGTATGGACTTATCATGCAATGGGAGCTATTCGTATGAATGGACCATGACTATGGACCATTCAACCGAATGGCCCTACGAATGACCCAATCGGATGTTTAAGAGCGAACGAATGAGTAAGTTGCACGACTGAACTCCAGTCGGACGACTGAAGGGGCCAACTGAACCAATCGCACGACTGAGGCCCATTCACCCCGAATGAAATGAGCGTATTAGCCCAGTCGTACGATTGAATTTAGGTTAGTATAAATAGAGGGTGAATAGTTCGCAGAGTCTCATCACTCCAAATTTTCCCTAATTCTCACGACTAACGTTACTCTGCCCAATTTCGTTTGATCACATTTGAGCCTTGAAGGCTATTGTTTGTTGTGTACCGACGACTTCTATTGACTTTACAGGTAATTTGCGGTGCAGAACCATTGTTGTACCACTCACATTGCTACAGAATCTGGACAATCGGACCCCTTAGAAAAACCATAACAATTGTGTTCAAATAACCTAACTAAACGATGTAAACATGAATTAAAGATGTTAGGTGTTAAACTAATGGATTGCAGTCTAAGCGAATGAACCAGATCACGAAGTCTAAAACTAAAAATTGGGAAAAATTGAATTTGAATTGAACAGTCAGAACAACATGCGAATGGACAGGTTGATGAACCTCAGTCGCACGACTGATGTGTGCGACTAGCTAACTGCACGACTGAACCATGCGTATGAGTTCAGTCGCACGACAGGGGTAACCGCATGAGTTTACATACGCATGAGTCTAGTAGCACACTCAGTCATACGTATGGTTTATTCGCAGACTGGAGTTCAGTCGCACTGCTAATGCGCGCACGCTTGATCACAGTCGCACAACCTTATTCGCATGACAGAAAAGAAGGTTTTCAAGTCCTAGTGATTCAATACATTCTTAGCCAATGGATACTAATGTTTACTTTCATTGTGTAGCAGATGGCGAGTCGATGGACAATGAGTACAAAGCACAACATATGTGCTCATCTAGATCTGACCTCAAGAAATGCATCAGACTTTTCTGGCATTATTACCTTTCTACGTAGATCGAGAATTTCACATGCTATATCTACTCCATGTACTCCATATCGTTCTATACAGCAGGCCTTCTGGGAAGGTGCAGTAGTTGACCGATCTTCTGAGCCTCACTGTATCAGGAGTACTATCTTTGGAGAGGCGATTGAGATCACAAAGGAAGATCTCAGGATTGTGTTGCAGTTGGGGGAAGATGTTGACTGTCCTACTAGACTACACCCCCTTACTGTCAGAGGATGTTTTCTTCGAGCTAAGTACTCTAGGGACATCAATGCAGGAGTGCTCAACAAGAGCAACCTGTGTCCCCAGTTCAAGTACCTTGCTCACGTACTGCTGAAGTGCATAGCGTCCAGAAGGGAGGATTTGATGAGTTGTCAGATCAGATCCAGAACGCCTATGTAGCGTTGGTGCTGAACCATCCGTTTAGCTTCTCCAGGATGATTTCTCCTACTTAGTGGAGAACATTGAGGGGAAAGGGAAGGAGGGCTTCTGCATGTACCCCCGATTCATGCAGATGATTATAGACCAGAAGCTCCCTTCCCTGCCGAAGGAGAAGGAAGATGCAGTAGTGCTTGAGGTGATGGATGATACCACCTTAGGCCGGATGAAGGTGTACAGGGGGAAGCAGGTGAAACCCTCTGTCAAGAGACTGTTCGGGCATCTGGCCCGTGAAGACTATGTGGTGCCAGCTCGGAGGAAGTGGCGTCACGATTATAGTGATTCTAATGTTGAGCAGATTGCTCTACCCTCCGATGACTCTGATGATGATGATTGCGGGGATGCTGGAGATGCCATGCCCATTTCACCGAGGGGCACAACGACTGATAGTACACCTCCAGTATCTGCCCCCACTGGAGATACAGCATAGTCGGCTGGGTTTCACCAGGATTTTATACCTAGTGAGGATGATGAGGAGTCAGATGAGGAGCCACTGACTAAGACTTTGGGAAGCAAAGTTGTTCCCACAGAACATGGACTCCGGGCGGTTGGCGAATGCCCTAGTGGATCGGAGAGACTGCCGCTACCGACCTATGCTCCAGAGCCATCCAGCCGTGTTCTAGGGGAGCATCCTCCTCGACAGGATCGAGGAGAAAAGGATGGCTCAGCCCCACGGCATGAAGAAAAAGAAGCGCTGACACACCTACATCACCACCTCACCCACCACCATAACCACCTTTACAGCCACAGCCACCACCACGGCCACCTCCACAGCAACCACTACCATTCCCACATCCTACCACTGTCACCACACCACCACCACTACATATATCCCATCCACCACCATATCATTCACACCTACATCACCACCACTATCATCTAGACCTAACCCAATCTTTACCACTACCACCACTACTACCACTAGCCACCAAGCAGGACCTTCATCACATCCCACCCACCTATCCGGATCACCTCTACCTCCAATTGGGATAGAGGAACAGCTATCAGCGCTGAACCGTATGGTGATGCATCTATTAGCAGCCAATGACGAGAAGACTGCGCAGATTCGTCAGCTGGCAGATCTTACAGCTGCACAGTCCCAGCAGATCTCTCAGCAGGCTCAGCTGATTGAGCAGCAGGCTCAGCTGATTGAGCAGCAGGCACAGAAAATGGCTGCTCAGAGTGAAGAGATTGCCCAACTCCAAGAGCATAGATTGATATCAGCAAAGAAGATTGAGGAATTGGAGGATGCTAAAAAGTCTATCATGCTCAAGCTCAAAGGAACTAAAGTTGAGCCTCTGAAGATAAAGGAAGGAAATGATGATGAGGGTGAAGATGATGATAAGGATGAAGATGAAGAGATTGATGATGATGAAGGGGATGAGGAAGAAAGAACAGAGGCCAGGCAGGAGGATGATGATGATGAAAGAGGAGATGCAGCTGCATCAGCCTCAGCTCAGGGTCAAGAAAGAAGATCAAAGAGAAATCAAGACCAACGAGCTTCCTCTTCTCCTCACCAAGTGATGATCCAGCGATTCAAGATAAAAGTAATGATTAGATGATTATGTATTTGATAGCCTTTGTACTTGAATCATGTATTAAACTATATCATTTGATGTTTATATTAAGATTAATGTATTTCTGTCTTGATTATTAACTAATTTTGACGTGTTACATGTTACAACAAGCAGATCCAAACTTTCAAAGGGACAAATTTGATGTTGCTCCCCTTCAGCAAATCAAGACTCAATTGACTATGATTCTTGATCTGTAAGGGACCGTCAAGAGATCTGTGAGCTATACCCCTGAAGAAGGGGAAATAATTCATGATCTTTCAAATGAGCAACTGGCTGAAATGTTCGAGCTGAACCCAGATGAGATCATTAAGGATGCTCCAACTTGTGAGTCTATCAGTGAAGAAGAGCTAAATGACATTAATGAGATAGAGATAGAAGACATCACAGCAGAGCACTATCCTCAGTACGCTGACAATAAGGGAAATGTGGTCCCCAATCTGGGTGAATCCCTAGTCAGTGATACATTTGAGGTACTGGGTCAGATGGAGCAGGAGTCTGAGAAGATTGAAGGAAAAGCCCAAGCCTCAAACGACGATGTTGATATTAGAAAGGCAGAATGGGCTGCTTGTTTCGAAGAAATCGAGACCAACGCGCAGCTCCTAAACAGAATGTCTACACCAAACTCTACAGAGTGAAGAAACATCATAAGGTGTCAGGCAGGATTATTGTGTGGGCACATTTCGAGGATCTAAATGTTTATGCAATAAAGAGGGAAAAGGGCATAGAGTACTTTAGATTTCCACATGATCTAAAGACTTTACCTGGTTTTGAGCTCAACAGCTGGCTAAATTGAAGTTATTATATGCTGACCCAAGGAATATGTTAGGCTGGTTTGAGAATGCCTAAGAAAGAGTACCACACCAGGTGGGTCAACTTCAAACCTCAACAACCTACGAGGTATATCAGACGATCTGAAGTTGACTCCATCACTGGTAAGCCTAAGATGGTGCTGAAGTGGAGTCCCCCAAGAACAATGTCTAGAATCCCTCTTAGGGAAATGCCACAGGACTTCACTCCACACTTTAAGTGGTGGTACTATGATTGGAGAACCGGGAGGCGGTCATAGTTCTAAATAAAGAGGGACAAATGGATACCATCAGGGTGTTTGGCCCAATATGGCTCACTAACTTGTCTGATAATGATGTCTACACATTATACAAGTGTCCACTATTCTATGACCCGCAAGATATTGTACAAGCCCTCCAATTCCAAAATGTCATAAGACTCTGCTTTGCGTTCAAGATACATGCAGGAGTTACAAGAGAGGAAAAGTACAAGAAGTATGAAGAGGTGATGCAGAAGGTAAGACAATAGAGAGATCTAGGTCCAAGGGGAGTTTGTTGATACATATATGTACCTAGATCCTGATCTGAATGTAATATGTCTTACACTTATGTAACTATTGGGTACTTAATGAAATACAATATTTGGTTGTGTTTATAATGTTTAAATATTTCATTAATGAGTTGATTAACGCATATTGACGTAATTATATAGGTTTGTGATTGTTTGAAGTGTTATGCATAATGTTATAGTGTTAAATACACTCAAACTTGGTGAAGTGAAGTTCTCATGTGTCCGAATGGCCATGCGACTAAGTGTTCATACGCTTAAATAGTCCATACGCCTGAACAACTTCATGCGTCTAACTCAGTCGCACGACTGAAAGCTCTGTCGTGCGAATGGATCAAACGCATGGATCAATCGCACGACTGGATGCTAATGGTTCAGTCGCCCGAATGAGCAACCTTAACCTATAAATACCACTTAATTCGTGGAAAAACGTAACAATTAAGGAGCATTCATTCCTATTCAATTCCGGACGTACCCTAGCCGTCCAGAAGCCTCCAAGTTCGTACTCCAAGTTCACAGAACGTTGCTGATCGATTCCCAACCGATTTTTCACGTTAGATACAATATCTTATTGTTTCTACGTGCGTTCTCACTGATTGGATCGCCAATCAAATAGGATTTCACACTATTTTGTTTGGTCTACACGTTAATTAGTTTGTATTTCGTTTGAATACAAGATCCTAATATTCATTAAGAATAAACCTGATTTGAATAATCTTCATTATAAACAATTTACCATTGTTAATAAATTTGGAAAACCAAAGACCATCTCGGCTTGGGTGGATATATCAACTTAATTTTCTTGTTGTGCAGGTTCGCCCAAGAAGACCACTTAATACATGGTATGTGGATAGTGGGTGTAGCCGGCATATGACAGGCAATCCTGCCTTGTTACAAGATTTTAAGTTAAAGGATGGAACTCATGTCGCCTTTGGTGATGATGCAGGAGGAAAAATAACAGGAGAAGGAACAGTATCAAATGGGATAATAAGCTTTGATAAAGTCAACTTTTGTTCACAGTTGAACTTTAATCTCTTAAGTGTATCCCAAATATGTGATAAATCATATTCTGTTCTTTTTGATAATTCATTCTCTTATGTTTTGAAGGCTAGTTTTCAGATAAGCAAGATTGGGTAATTGTTACAGCTGAAAGTGATAGAGATGTATACAAACTGGATATGTCTCAAGTTGATCCTTAACTGAAACAAGTTGCCTAATTGCTAAAGCATCATGATTAAATTCAGCTTTGGCATAGACGTCTCGGACATTCAAATTTCAAGAATATGATCAAGCGTGTATCAGGAAATCATGTCATTAGACTTCCATCAAAGAAGTTTGCAACGACTGATCACTGCTCAGCATGTTTAAAAGGAAAACAACATAGAGCATCTTATAAGACCAAACTCATAAACTCACTTCCAAACCTCTTCAAATGTTACATATGGACCTTTTTGGACCAACAAATGTCAAAATTATTGGACGAAAATCATATTGTTTAGTTATCATTGAGGACTATACAATATTTTCATGGGTTTTCTTTTTGTATGCCAAATCTGAAACGACTGATTTACTAAAAGAATTATCATTAAAGTTGAAAATCAATTTGAAAATAAAGTGAAAATAAGAAGTGATAATGGAATGGAATTCAAAAATGCTAACATTGAAATGTTTTGTGCTCAGAAGGGATAGCTCATCATTTCAGTGCTCCCAGAACTCCTCAACAAAATGGAGTTGCTGAAAGGAAGAATAAAACATTGATTGAAGCTGCTCGTTCTATGTTAGCTGATGCAAAGATTCCTATAACTTTTGGGATGAAGCTATATCAACTGCGTGTTTTATTCAGAACAGAATCTTAATTGTGAAAGATAAAATGAAAACTCCTTATGAGTTAATGTTTGGAAGAAAACCGAACATAAACTTTCTAAAATCATTTGGTTGTCCTGTTATGATTCTTAATTCAAATGATCAGTTAGGAAAATTTGATGCAAAATCTGATAATGGATTTTTCGTTGGATATTCATCTATTTCAAAGGCCTATCGAGTATATAACTCTAGGACGAATATAATTCTTGAAACATTCAACGTTAAATTTCTGGAAAATTCTTTTCCATCAGTTTCAAATGGTCCTGCATGGTTATTTGATTTAGATTCATTTTCAAATTCTTTTCAATCTAACTTGTTTAATCAATCAAATTGTCTTGATTTTACAGGCCAGAAGAAATCTAGAGGAGATCTTGGATCTTTCAGTGAGGATTCAGATTCTGATGACCCAGATGATTCTAGCTCAGACTACCCATTTTTATCATTTGTCCACGACTCAACAATTAGATTCAATGAAAATAATCATGATAATACAGCTTCAGATCATTCAGTCTCATTAGATCAGGAAGAATCACAACCAATTCCTAATGATGGTAATGTGTTTGTGCAACCTGAGTCTGGAACATCATCCATCTCTGGTGATGCAGTTGATACTGGTAACTTCGATTACTTTATTAACTTAACTACTCAAGTTCCAAACTTCAATCCACATTCTTCTAATTTGTTACATCAGCTCTCCAACTTAAACCAAACAAATGTAGATGTTAATGTTGAATGTGATGAGATTCCAACATCTCGTATTCACAAGAATCATCCAATTTCTCAGATTATTGGTCCATTGAATGAGAGAACAACAAGGAGCAAATCAGAACAAGCAAACTTGTGCTTATACTCTTGTTTTCTTTCTCAAATTGTTCCTAAAAATGTTACTGAAGCATTAAAGGACAATGGTTGGATAGAAGCTATGCAAGAAGAATTACTTCAATTCTGCAAATAAGAAGTGTGGAATTTAGTGGATTTACCTGAAGGAGAAAATGCCATAGGCATAAAATGGTTGTTTAGAAATAAGACTGATGATCGTGGTGTAGTCATAAGGAACAAAGCGAGACTTGTTGCACAAGGATACACACAGGAAGAAGGGATAGATTATGATGAGGTGTTTGCACCAGTTGCAAGACTTGAATCCATTTAGTTTTTCTGGCCTATGCTTCATTCATGAAATTTAAGGTGTATCAAATGGATGTAAAGGGTGCCTTTTTATATGGTCCTATCACTGACGATGTGTTTGTGAAGCAACCTCCGGGCTTTAAGGATGCAAAATTTCCACATCGAGTGTACAAGCTGAGTAAAGCTTTGTATGGACTTCATCAAGCCCCTAGAATTTGGTATGAGACATTATCACAACACTTAATCCAACATGGATACACAAGATGGAAAATTGATCCAACTTTATTCATAAAGAAGGATAATGATGATCTCTTATGTGTACAAGTGTACGTTGATGATATCATATTTGGTTCTACCAGTCCAAAATTGTGCAATGAATTTGAAGAAATTATGAAATATCAGTTCCAAATGAGTTCTATGGGAGAGATTAATTTCTTTCTTGGACTTCAAGTCAAGCAAACTGACGATGGAATTTTCATCAATCAAGAGAAGTTTGTTGACAAGCTCTTGAAGAAATTTAAGTTGCAAGACTGTCAGTCCATACGAACTCCAGCAGATGTTAACACCAAGATTGAACTTGATCCAAAAGGAAAATTTATTGACCAAACGTTATACAGATCAATGATTGGTTCTTTGATGTATCTTACTGCATCTAGACCAGACATTATGTGTGTGTTTGTGTTTGTGTCAGGTATCAATCAGACCCGAAAGAATCTCACTTAAATGCTATCAAAAGGATATTCAGGTATCTCAAAGGTAAACCAGCTTTAAGGCTTTGGTATCCTTACGAGGGTAACTTTGAATTACATGGATATACAGATAGTGATTATGGTGGTTGTTGTCAAGATAGAAAATCTACTTCGGGTGGATGTCAATTTCTCGGTCCGAGATTAGTCTCATGGCAATGTAAGAAACAAACAAATGTCTCTGTTTCAACTGCAGAAGCTGAGTACATTGCTGCATCAGTAGGATGTTTTCAAATCCTCTGGCTGCAAAATCAACTACTGGATTATGGGTTCAATTTTCTTAAAACACCTATTTACATTGATAACACTGCAGCTATGTTCATTATAGCAAATCCTGTTCAACATTCAAAAACAAAACATATCGAAATTCGATATCATTTCTCAGAGATAACTCTGAAAAAGGGTTAATCATATTGATTCAAATTGAAACAGAAAAATAGTTGGCAGATCTATTTACTAAAGCCTTCCTACCAGGACGGTTTGAGTATCTAGTAGAATCAATTGGTCTTATTAATCATATGTGAACCCTTTAAATCAAATGATCATCATAAGTGATCCTCTCAATGTTAATTGCCTGTTTTTATTTGTATGTGTGTGTTTTTTCTTTTGTCATAGAAAAACCAAATACAAAAGTATAAATCAAAACTCCAAAAATATGAGTCTTTTTCTATTGTTAGTTCATTGTTTAGAAACGAATCTATTTTGCAATATGTGAGAAATTATAGTACATTAGTGAGATCACTTGCATATTTCACTCATTAATAAAGCCTGTCATGATTAGATATGATATGTAGACACTATCATGCTATTATACTGAAAAAGTAAATTCTTGTGATTACACTAAATATGTATTCATCTGAGTACTTTTGAGATGTTTTGGCTTATCAGATTGACTGTTTGTTGAGTAACACCACTCACACTGATGGTGATGTAATTAATCATGAGATCTATTACAAGCATCATTTCACTTCTTTGTTATGAGTCATCATAGACTTGAGGTGCTGAGATATCCTTTGTTGTAAGTCATTACAGACCTGGATATTCTTTTTGATGCAAAAGATGCCAATGTGCACAATCTTTTCAAATGGATAGTTAGAGCTGATCAAATGGTTATCCATGATCATTCTCTATTCATTTAAGTAACATGAGCTCTGATTACACATATGTTTCAGGTAATAAGTTGAGTATGTGTTCTTGCTTGCATGTCTTGATGATAATTGAGCTCTCTACATATAACTAATCAATCCATGAATTGAAAAGGTAAGTGAGCTGATATTTTGTCAAAAACACTCATTTTCTGACCTTAGATCTTGTGTCTCCTTTGCTGTGATATCACTGACCTGGAACACACTTGATCAGGATTTATTCATTGTCTATGACTACTCACATTTTCTTTATTTTAATGTGCTGATCTTTATTGATATGATCTCACTGCAGACATGAATTCTTATTTATATTAGATTTTGATTCTGATTTCATTTTGATTTTATGCATGTTTTCTGTGTGTGAAGGCAATGTAACAATAAGTTGTGTGATCTTATTATGTTACCTTAGGAAACTTATAAGTTGTTCAACTTAAAAGTTTAGGGGAGTAATAAATGAAAGAGTTTTTCTCATAAAATCAAAAGAAAATAAAGTTTAATTGAAAGGATGATGCTATATGTTCAAAGTATATGTGAGTGTGATCATGAAACTTTTGAAAATGATAATATGAACCTATATAAAATTGCAAGTGGAAATGCTTCTCTATAGAGATTTGATTATGTTTTAGAGACTAAAATGAAGGGAAAGAGAAATTTTCAAAAGTTAAACAACAAATTAAGAATTAAAAAAATTGTTGAAAAATAAATTTGAGTGTGTAAAAAGTAAAAAGTTCAAATTTGAAGGGCTAAAATGTAAATTTTTGGAAATTCAAAATTATGCGTATCATGTTTAAATATTAGTATGAAATATTACTAATGTGTTTAAACAGCGTGCAGGTGAAGAATTTTGGAAAACACAAGTGTAAGACTCATGAAAGTCAACTCAAAGTCAACTCATGCGCCTAAATAGTGTTCATAAGTCTAAATAGGAGCATGGTGAACTTTTAGGATATTATTCATGTGTTTGGACGTTTTTCACATTCTCATGCGTCTAAACAGTTGTAATAAGTTCATGAATTTAACAAAGTGTTTGGACATTTTTCATATTCCCATGCGTCTAAACAGTTGCAAAAAGTCATGAGTTTTTAACCAAGTGTTTGGGTGTTTCATCAATCCCATACGCCTAAACAGTGATAATGAGTCTGTGTTTAAGAAGTGTTAGAAGTTTTGAATGTCTCATGCGTCTACACACTGTTGAAAGTTACAAGTGTTAGTTGTTTTGAATGTCTCATGCGTCTACTCAGTGTTGAAAGTTTCAAGTGTTGGATGTTTCAGGAACTTCATGCGGCTGAACAGTGTAAAAGTGCCTGAACAGTGCAAAAGCACCTAAACAGTGCTTATGCGTTTGTACAGTGCTCATGCGGCTGAACAGTTCTCATGTGTCTGAGTCAAAACGGCTAAACAGTGCTCATACGTCTCATTATTTTGTGAATTTTAGGGTTTCATACGCCCAAATAGTGCTCATGCGTCTAAAATTTCACTTAATATATATTGAACACTTACACTTGTTTTCTCATTCACACTCAAAATTCTCCAAACAAAACCCTCTGAACTATCGACTTTGGCCTTTATCGAACTTTCTGATTTTATTGTTTGAACCAAATATGTGTTGATTGATAGATATTATTTGAGTTATAAACGTAAGTTTGTGATTCAAATCAGTAGATTTTGGTTAAATACATGATGATTGAAATAGTCGTTTGACTGCTATTTGGGCGTTCGAACACTATGTGACTGAACATTCAAAGTTTAACTAATCAAATCTAATGATATCTAAAATTGACTCTAGATTAGTGATATGTATCAAATTTCAAGCAATTTGATATATGGTTCTTCAACTGAAATCATGAATGATGTTGATGACAGTTGCACAACCTGGTTCTTCGAAGGAAGAAGAAGAAGATGAACAGACATATTCAATTTTTGAAAAAAATTTAAATAAAAAGTTTAATAATCAGAATTCAAATAATTAATAGATAAAATTGATATATAAAAAAATTGCATAAAATTTGAAAGTTCACAAATTAAGTTCATAAGTAAAAAGTCAAAATCATAAGTCATAATTGAATTCATATTACAAAATGCAAATTCATAAGTAAATTTCAATGTTCTAATATTCTTTTTCTATATATTTTGCAGATGGCAACTTTAAATTTGAGCCTAAACACAATGTTGTTGCATTCTTAGATGAAGAAAATAGGGAAGCAGCTGGTTATGAAGAGATTATTCGATTTCTCCTAAGAACAAAATATGTCTATGCAATGTGTGCTAGACCTTTGATAAATGCATGATTAATCAAAAGATTTTGGAGAACAGCAAACATAGAAAGAGATGAAGAAAGGAAAAAAGTTTTAAGAGAATTTATTACTTCTGATAGAATGCTTGAAGTCTCTGAACAAGCAATAAGAACAGCTCTTAACTTGGAGAAAATGACTCACAAGACTTATCTGAGTACACTTTTAATGAATGTAGAGAAGTATTTATACAAATGGATCATCCAGATCATTTTACAAAGAAACAATTTTTCAGAGCTAGAGTGTACAAACACTAGAAACTTCTGTGTTATATTTTTCAACATTGCATGTCCAAACGAAGTGCAGGTTGGGATTTATTCCTAGTGGACATTGCATCTCCAATTATTGCTTTAGCCACTAACAGAAGGTTTAACATGGCTAAATGGATAATGAATGGATTTATTTTCAATCTTGAAAGAGGAAAGAGAAATAAATACTTAATGTATCCTAGATTTCTCCAAATGCTTATTAATGAAGATAATCCAGACTTATATGTTGAAGGAGTTGAAGGTGATAAATTGGAATTGGAGCACATGTCTAAATCTGTTTATAAAAGACTGGCTATGATCACTGGTGCTTAAAACATTCCTTTATTTGAGTATATAAGGAATGTAGATATGGATGAGGTAGATATCAATCAACCACATTATCATTTATCTGAAGATGAACCAATAGATCCAAATGATCTTATTATGGATGTTGTGGATGATGTGATTGATGATGATGATGAAGATTCTGAAAGCTCATCAACTTATGATGATGATGATAATAATGATGATGGTGGCAATAATGGTGCATCTGAATCACATCAAGAAGCTACGGATGAAAGGAATGATGATATAATGTCAATGAACTCAGATCCTAACTGAAGAAGCTACTGATGTTGATATTCATGATGATTTTGTTCATGATGTTCAAGAAGATGATCCAGTTACTGTTGCTTAGGAAGAAGATTCACAAAATCAAACTTTTGATTTTGATTTCATGAATGATATGCTATTTGAACCAATATTTCAAGCCAAAGTGAATGATGGTGTTGATGAACTTCCAGTGAGTATAACACACAATGTGTCTGTACAAACTGAGGAAACAATTGATATAGATGAGTTGGAAAATTTGAAAGAAGAAATTGTGAATAAAGAGAAAGAGATTGAAGAATTAAAGGTTGAAAATGATAAAGTGAAAGAGATGAACATATCTCTTGAGAAGGAAATTCAGAAGTTAAATGATGAGAATTCTAAGTTGAAAGAAGAAAGTGTGTTGAAAGATAAAAAAGATTGTGAGCTATGCTAAAGATAAAGAAGATGTGATCAAAAACTTTGAAGTAATGATAAAAGATTATGATATTCTTAAAGAAAAATTCAAGAAACTGTCTGATGAACATGAAAAATTGAAAGATAAATTGATAAAGATAAAAGAATCTCAAAAGACCATTTCACCAGATCCAATGATCAGTTCTGAAATGAACATTGTTGAAGAGAATTCTAAGAAGATTAAAGGAAAAAGGAAAATTGATGATATTGCAGATGCAAGTTTAATAGATTCAGCTTCAAAAGCTCAAAGAATAAAAGAAAATGTTGAAGAGCAAAACACTCAAGAACAAATTGAAGATTTAGTAGACATTAAAGAAGTTTACAATGATGACTGGTATGGTGAAATTCTGGATGAAGAAGACATAGATGAAGCGCAGTTTGTGTCAAATGTTTCTGCACAAGAACAATTCAAATTCAAGAAGAAATTCCACAAGACTTTGAAGACAGATATAACTATCTTGTGAAGATGAAATACAATAGAGTATTTTTGGGTGGACTGACTGTTTCTCAGATTAATGATGAATATGAGAAATGTATTGCTACAGAGTCAGTTGCTCCAATTGATCTAAATGAAATTGTGATAGAACATGGAGAATGGAATAGAGCAAAAGAAAGTACTAATGTAGAAGAATTATCAAGCTCTAAGCTGCACCATCCAGATCCTGATAATACGAGTATTCCAGCATTAAGATCATGGTTGCAAGCTAGAAATTATCCATGGAGAAAATTGAAAAGATTACAATATGTATCTTTAAGGAATCTTGTCAAAAGCTTTCAAGAAATGGAAAAACAATCGAAGAAGATGATTATTCTTGATACAGATAATCCTCAATATCTAGAAATCACCAAAAGAACAAGAGTGCTAAAACCTCAAGAATTAAACAAATGGCAAGAAAATCTGATGCTTATGATAGTAGAAAAGATATGATTAAAATGTTTTCAAGTACTGAAAGGTAGGCATACAAAGCCTCATCTGAAAAATTACAGATTTTGGATAATGCCAGATCGACAGGTGACTCGGTAAGGAATGTATTATAGAAAGGACAATCAGTTGCTGAGTTGCTAAATGCTATGATTGCTCCTGTTTCACAAATCAAGTCAAGATAAAAGCATGGAAGTATGATGAGATTTTTGATGCATTTTTGATTAAAAGAGTAAATGCAGTTTGTGATGTATATCACTTTTACTCAAGCACCATTAAACTTCCAGTGCAAGATCTGAAAGAGTTAAACAAATTACCTCTGATCAATCCAACTGATTCTAAACGGGGTAAGATGATGGTAGAATTACTGAGAAAAGGAACGGATAGATCAAGTAATTTTCTTCAAACTAGATGTGATCAAGAAGATAAAGAGTAATTTGCTACTTTAAAGAAGAACAAAAAGCTCAAATGATTACAATCTGAAGAAGAACACTTCATGATTGAATTTTATGATAAGTACTTTGAAAAAGTAACAACTCATGGTTTGAAAGTGACTGATAGCAACCAGAAGTCAAAACCAATTCTCAGATGGTTTTATAACACTGATACTTTTGAGCTTAAATTGGTCCGAAATCTCGAACAATGGGATGAGGATATGATTACACTTTTTGGTGCTTTCGAACTCAAACTTTTGCATCCCAATTATATATCATTTTTGTCTGTACAAAAGTTTGAAAAAGTATCTCCGGATGTTGCAGAGCAAAACAAGAAGTATTTCCTTTCCATCATCAATGTGATGAATGCTGCTATGGAAAGAATATCATTACGAAAAGCTCTTGCTTATCCAAACATTGTGAAGAAAGATATCAAAGACATTGAATTTATGAGAATCTCAAGAAAAGGTGTTTTAGAAATATACTCAAAGGAAAGTCAAAATCCTATTGAGTTATATGCTAATATTGATATCACCTGTTTATCAAAAGATACATTGGAAAGAATGAATAAGATGGAGATAAATACAAATGAAGCTAAACCAGAACAAGGCATTCTTGCTAATAAACATAAGTCTGCTATTGCTAATGCTTTGAAAGAACAAGAGATGTATAAAAATAAGCCAATGTTCAAGATCAAGGAAGAACCTGATGACTTCTTTGAAAGCTGATGATAGAAGATGGAAGCTGAAGAAAAGCTAACAAGAAAACAAGATTGAAGATTTTGAAGATTGAAGACCATGTAAATCTTAGGGGGAGTATTGTTAGTTCTCTAGAAAGATTAACATGTTGTCTTTATGTGTCTTTTTACTATTTGTAATAGTATAGGGACTAGCTTTGTAATTTTGTTAGTTCTTTTGTTTCATTATAAATAGCTTAGATTGTTGCAGTTAGTAAGAGAGACAAAAACTCCTTACTTACTTGGTAATTGTCTTTGCTTGATATTAATGTAACAATGAATTTTGTTGATGTCTTGCTTGATTTGATTACTTTGTTTGTATTTCTTTAAATTGTGTTCATAAATCATCATAGACTGATACATTTGATCCTATCAATATCCTTTCCCTCTAGAGCTGCATATCAACTTTCTTATTCTCTCTTTCTCTTTCCTCCTCTAAGGCCAACCTTGCTGCTTCTTCCTTTTGTTCAATCTGCAACCTAGTTGCCTTTTCTAGCTCTACTAACTCCACTAGTGGTAGCAGGAGTATGTCTTCACTGGCAGCTCCAAGCTTGATGAGCCTGTCAATGATCTCCACCCTCTCTTTGTTGTTGACTGCCTCCTGGTTGGCTGCAACTGCTTTGGAACCGGTAGCTAACAACTTCCCAGTTGGAAGTCTACCTTTTTATTTTGAGCTTTTCAATCCTCTCCTCCTCCTGAAGCTCTTCCATAGTCATCTTCTTCTTTCCTTTATCATCTTTGGAAGTACTTGACTTTGGTGGTTCTTGGATGGAGGGTTCAGATTGAGACATGGTGGATGGAGGTAGTGAAGTTGTTTGAGCTAGGGGTCAGTTGAGAAAGTCCTCACTATTCACCTTAGATGCCAACTCTGGAATTGCATCTGTGATGATTAGATCCTCAGAAAAAAAAGAACAGTCCTTCCACAACTTCCATTCAGCTCCGGAAGACTTAACTTGTTCTTCCGAGGCTTTGACTTTAGCTTTGGAAGTTTGAGGGAATGCACTATCTGTCCCAACTGTTTCAGTTGCTGGGCCATCAGTCATTATTTCCTCTTTGAATTGAATATCAGGTTCCATAGGACCTTAGGTTGACCAACTTCTTCCACAGTGGTAGAAGGTGCACTTAACCTCTAAAGCTCTTCAGCTCCAAAGTACATCATAGCTGCATCAGGGCTAGGCTGATCTAGAGAAGATCTCAATAGAAACTTGGAAAAGAGCCTATAGAGATCTTTGAGCATCCTTGGGTCCATTTGAAGGACAACTTGTGTAACACCCGGTTATTTTTAAAAGACAATGTATAAAGAATAAAAGCAAGAAAGGCAATAAAGTCCAAGTGGAGGGACTAAAAGTGTCAAAAAAGGACAAAACTTTCAAAAGTTGGTGTAAAGGTGGGCATGGCCGCTCACCCTCACCTCACATCAATCTTTCTTCGGTTCTAGAGAGAGAGAGCAGAGAAAGCTCTCAGTTGAAGAAGAAGAGGAAGAAGAGAGGTGAATTCAAGGTAAGAATTCAAGGTTTTTATGTTTTTATGACGGGTTTTATCCTGGTTATGTGTTTATGTGCTTATGGGTTATGTTTGTGCTCGGGTGTGTGTGTTTTTGGTATTGTTTTTAGGTGTTTGAACTCTTTGCAAGCGGATTAAAAGGAAGAACACTCAAGTTGCACCAGGTGAGTTCTAGACCCCGGTTTTTACATGTTTTAAACTATGGTGAGTTCTAGACCCTAGTTTTTACATGTTTTAAACTATCTTTGGGGTTGAAAACGTATTAAAATGATTTTACAAAGTTTATGTGTGAATACCCGTGTATATTGTGTATGTTGGATGTTGGTTCTTGAATGTTTATAGGCTACTCGTGTTTAGAATAGCTATATTATGCTTAGGACAGATGGGTTTGATGATTAGGGTTGAATACATCCTAGAAACATGTTTTACAGAAGCTCATGCGCCTAGATAATGTTCATACGCCTGAAATTGCCTTGGAAAGAATTAAGTGTAAGCCATGCGCCTTAACAGTAGCTCATGCACCCAAAATTTGCCTTAGGAATGTTTTAAGTATAGCCCATGCGCCTGAACAGTGGTCCATGCGTCGGATGACTAAGTGTAGGGCCATGCGCCCCAATAGTGCTCATGCGCCCAAGTGGCTCATGCGTCTGAATTGTACCCATGCGCCTAGAAATTTGGCTGGAATTGAGTAAGTGTCCAGACGTCCAAGGTTCCCATGCGTCTAAGCACCTATGCGCCTGCATAGTGCCCATGCGCCTAAGGACTTAGAATATTTTTCTGAATTTTTTTGGGGAAATGTGTATAGTAGGCTTTGACTTGGGAGATTCCCGGGGGACTATAAAAGATGACTTTTGAGGTCATAGATGGTATGATGGGCATGTTATGTATTGTGATTGATGCTTATGATGATGATGATGATGATGATGTTGCATGGTTATACATGATGTATGTTATGTATGTATGATGCTATGTATGATGATGTATGAATGATATGTTATGTTCCTTATACTGATGTATGTTTATCTTTCCATGGCTTTACATGTTATATTAATGAATGAACCGAAAGTATTATGTAACGTAAAGTGCAAGATAATGAAAGAGGAACATGATGAATGAATGCATGTATTAACGAATGAATGAACGTAAAAAGTCTTGCAAGCAAATGTATGGAGGTCCACACCTAATGAAGGGTGTTAGCTCAACTGTGTGCGGGTTAGCTACCCCAGACGGATGCGTAATGGAGTCCAATCCTTGTGATTGACCATATGTATGGGATTCTTGCTGTTTGCCCTAGGTACTGGAGTCAGCTTCGTGCATAATGTTTGAGGTCTATGAAAGACCTCAGGCCCAGTAACCAGCTTCGTGCACAATGTTCGGGGTATAACATATGGCATTCATCCGGAATGAAAAAAAAAAAGAAAAGATAAATGGTGAATGTACTTGCCCTAGGTACTGGAGTTAGCTTCGTGCACAATGTTCGAGGTGTATGAAAGACCTCAGGCCTAGTTACCAGCTTAGTGCACAATGTTCGGGGTAATGTACATGTCACTAGATGTAATGAATGAATGAAGATAACGAACGTAATGGAAGATAATAATGATATTATCTGTATGTACGTATGACGTATGGTCACGAACGAATGAAACGTATAGTATGGCTCTAAAAGGAAATAAATAACAATTTTATGTATTTTTTATTATAAAACTAGAACTCACTCAACAACACTGACTTTTATACATTTTCAGTTGGCAGGTAAACGTTTCTAAGGATGGCACGAGGCGGCTACTCGGCTCTTTTGGATGGCATCCATTTGTTTAAAGCTTTTGTGATGTAATACAACAATGTAATTATGTAACCGACAAACGATGCAGTATATTGCAAAAGTTTTTATGATGAAATGAAATGTCATTTGTTTTATGTTTCCGCTGCAACGTTTTGATGATTAAATGCAAAGTATATGTTTTATGTGCGATGAATTACCAGCTATAAGCGTCCTGGGAACGGGGCATTACAAGTTGGTATTAGAGCCAAAGTTTAAGTGAAATGGGTAAAATTTCAAAATAAACCTTAACTTAAACTAAGAATGGGATGGAATGGGAATGGAATGCCAATCTGAGTAGTTGCGTGCCATCAGGTATTTTCGTAATGTTAACCGGTTTATGTGCGCATGGTATGTGGTTATGTGTTGTATGTAGATTTAAATACTGATGTAGTTAGGACAGGTAATGCTCGGGGTATGAAGAGTAAAGTAAGTGGCTAATCACAACTGGCCACTATAATTAGGGACTTACTATACTTGACATAAACCGAGCTGTTCTCTTGAATGACCGTGTTGGTGTTTGAATCTTTTAGTGTGTTAGAAGATGGCGGTGGTATATCATCTAAGGCTTCGCGTGGTGGTGGATGTGGTGCCGAACCCGGGTTACGAGGGGAAGGCCTAGGGCTAAAAAGGTGGTTCATGAAGAACCAGAAACCCCTCATCCAGAGGGCCAAGATGAGAGTGCTAACCTTGGAGCCTCAGTGAAGGAGGCGGTTGTGGAAGAAGTGCACCAAGTCATGCAGATGATCCTACTGTCTGTGGTGACCGACGTGATAAAGGTAGTTAGAGAGGGAGAGAGAAGGGAAAGGAGTGGACCTACAGGCGAAAGAAGACAGCCCGAGACTGAGACGGTTCCGTCTGATGATGAGGAAGAAGAGGAAGAAGAAGAGCCTGCGCTGGAGGCGACCCGAGGCTGCAACTACGGGGTGTTTATGAGATGCAAACCCCCTACTTTCGATGGAAACGGCACTGCCGCTGCTGCTCACCGGTGCGTGAGGGAAATGGAGGTGGTACTTGATATCAGCGAGTGTCGAGAAGACCAGAAGGTTAAGTTCGCTGCCTATTCATTTGTAGACTCGGCTCTGTGCTGGTGGGACAATATAGTCCAACGCGAGGGTAGTTGGGCGATCGGGAGAATGAGATGGTCAGAATTGAAGAAGTTGGTGATCTAGGAGTTTTGTCCTCACCGGGAAATGGACAAGGTTGAGAGAGAGTTTCTGCAACTGGAGGCTGGAACTGTGACACACCAAGAGTACACCACAAAGTTCAATGAAATGGCACGGTTGGTGCCCGATCAGGTGACACCACTATCATGAAAGATTAAGAGAAACATCCAGGGGCTGCCAGCAGAAATACGTAGGCATATGATCGCTGCCCGGCCGAGCACTTTTAGGTCGGCGGTTGATTTGGCTGGTAGATTATATGATGAGCGTGAGGTGGTAGTGGCTGAGGAGAAGAAGACGAGTAGGGATGGGAAGAACTGGAATGGGAAACGGTTTGGATGTGGTAGAGCCGCTCCAAACCATAAAGTGGCGAGGGTAGGTGATCGATGTGTGGTCACAGCTGGTGCTGAGTTGAAGAAGTATGGCAAGTGCGGGAAGGAGCACGGTGGCGAGTGTAGATGGGGGTCGAATGTTTGTTTCAAGTGTGGGAAGCCTGGCCATATGGCTAGAGATTATCGAGGCATGAAATGTTTCAACTGCGGGGGAAATGGGCACATGAGTAGGGAGTGTAAGAAGCCAAGGGCCGAGGGTTCCGAGGTGAAGAAGGCGGGAGGAGAAGGACGAAAGGCAAGCGCCCGAGCTTTCACGATGACTCGGGAGGAGGCTAGGACAGACCCCGACGTGGTGTCAGGTATGTTTCTAGTAAATTAAACTCTTGCATCTGTGTTGTTTGATTCTGGTGCTAGTAGGAGTTTCATTTCTGCTGCCTTTTGTGCTAAGTTTCCCAATAGGAGTAGAGGTATTGGTGAGCCATTCGATGTAGAAACTGCTATCTGTAAGTCCACTAGATTTACTGATGTGATAGAGGACTGTGCCATAGAACTAGAAGGCCATAGGTTTGCTGCTAGGTTACACGTGATACCCCTAGGTGGATTTGATGTAGTACTAGGGATGGACTGGGTAGCAACCTATGAAGCAAACATCATGTGTCGTAAGAAGATGATCTGATTGACAATGTCTGATGGGAATAAGGTGACGATTTATGGTGATCGTGTCACGACGATCCCGAAGGTGATTTCGATGGCAGTGGCGGGAAAGTGCATGAGACGCGGATGTAGTGCCTACTTGGCATACATAAAAGATGTGGATGCGTCGGTACCGCAATTATCCGAAGTACCAGTGGTGTGCGACTTTCCGGACGTATTCCCGGAAGACTTACCCGGTGTGCCACCAGATCACGAGATTGAGTTCCAAATTGATCTGATACCCGGTGCTTAACCCGTTGCCAAAGCACCATATCGGTTAGCTCCCACAAAAATGAAAGAACTAATGGATCAGTTGCAAGAGCTGCTCGATAAGGGGTTCATTAGACCGAGTATCTCTCCCTGGGGTGCTCCGGTCCTATTTGCAAAGAAGAAAGACGGTAGTATAAGGATGTGTATTGACTACCGAGAGTTGAACAAGTTGACGGTGAAGAACCGATACCCCCTACCAAGAATAGATGATCTATTTGACCAGCTCCAAGGTGCCAGTTGGTTATCGAGGATAGATCTTCGATCTGGTTACCATCAGCTGAAGGTGAAGGAGCAGGATATCCCTAAAACAACTTTTTGTACGCGCTACGGTCACTACGAGTTTCTTGTCATGTCCTTTGGTTTGACCAATGCGCCAGCTGCTTTTATGGATCTGATGAACCGTGTGTGTCGGCCTATGTTGGATAAATCCGTGATTGTGTTCATTCATGATATCCTGATTTATTCGAAGAGTGAGATTGAGCATGCCGCTCACATTCGGGAGGTTCTAGAGACATTAAGAAGGGAGAAGTTGTATGCAAAATTCTCCAAGTGCGCGTTTTGGTTGTGTGAAGTTCAGTTCTTGGGTTATGTGGTGAATCCCGATGGGATTATGGTGGACCCGGCTAAGGTAGAGGCAGTGATGCATGGAAGTCTCCAAAGACGCCATCTGAGATTTGTAGTTTCTTGGGTTTGGCAGGCTACTACATAAGATTCATCCAAGACTTTTCCAAGATCGCTTCTTCACTGACCAAGTTGACTCAAAAGGATGTAAAGTTTACATGGGGTCAAGCTCAAGAACAGGCGTTTGAGGAGTTGAAGGTGAGGTTCACTCAAGCTCCTGTCTTGTCGTTTCCCGATGGAAGCAAAGGTTTGGTGGTGTAGTCAGATGCTGCTTACTCGGGGTTGGGGTGTGTGTTAATGCAAAGAGGAAAAGTTATAGCCTACGCATCCTGACAACTAAAGGTTCATGAGGTCAACTACCCTACTCATGACTTGGAGCTAGCGGTCGTGGTCTTTGCACTAAAGATTTGGAGGCACTATCTGTATGGAACGAAGTGCACCATCTTCACCAACCACAAGAGCTTAAAGTAGTTCTTTGAGTAGAAGGACCTGAATATGAGGCAAAGATGATGGTTGGAGCTCATAAAGGATTATGATTGTGAGATCCATTACCATCCGGGCAAAGCTAACGTGGTGGCTGATGCTCTTAGCCGGAAGGAGAGGCCCGAGCCGATTCGGGTGAAGGCATACCAACTGATTATGACCTCTGAGGTAATGAAGCAACTCAAGGAGTTTCAAAATGAGGCACTAAAAGAAGATCATCTAAACTCTGAAAGAATGAGAGGTCTGGTTGAGGAATCGGGTGAAAACACACTTGGTGTAAAGCTCGATTTGGACGGGTGTGGATTCCTTGTTTTGGGAATCTATGTGTGAGGATTTTGGATGAAGCTCACAAGACTCGATAATCTATTCATCCTGGTGTCACAAAGATGTATCAAGATATGAAGAAAGATTATTGGTGGTCGTGTATGAAGCGTGACGTGGTGGAGTATGTGAGTAAGTGCCTTACTTGTTTGCAAGTGAATGCGGAACATCAGAAGCCGTATGGGAAGATCCAACCTTTGGATATACTGGAATGGAAGTGGGAGCACATCACCATGGATTTCATTACAAAACTGCCCCGTACTCCGAAAGGATACGAGCCATATGGGTGATTGTTGACCGCTTGACGAAGAGTTCTCACTTCCTACCGATCCGCGAGACATATTCATCCGAGAGGTTGGCTGACCTGTTCATCAAGGAGATTGTAACTCGTCGTGGTATGCAAGTGTCCATTGTGTCTGATCGCGACACCCGGTTTACATCTAAATTCTGGAAGAAATTCCACGACGCTATGGGGACGAGGTTCAATATTAGCACGACTTATCATCCCCAAACTGATGGTCAGTCAGAAAGGACCATTCAGACACTGGAAGACATGCTTCGGGCATGTGTGATAGATTTTGGGGGAAGTTGGGATAACCACTTACCGTTAGCTAAATTCTCGTACAACAATAGCTATCATGCCAGCATTGGCATGCCACCATATGAGATGCTATGCGGTAGGAGATGCAGAACAGCCGTTTGTTGGGGTGATATTGGTCAAAAGGAATTGGGAGCATCGTGGTAATCGAGGCTACGATTGAGAAGCTTGAGAAGATTAAAGCCTTCATGAAGGCAGCCAAAGATAGACAGAAGTCATACGCTGATAAACAACGCAGACCGATCGAGTTCCAGGTGGGTGACCGGGTTATGTTGAAGGTCTCACCATGGAAGGGTATTATCCGATTCAGGAAACGAGGTAAGCCAAGCCCGAGATACATAGGAACTTTCGGAATCATTGCTCAAGTAGGAGAGGTGGCCTATAGATTGGAGTTACCTTGAGTTAAATGGAATTCACTCGACATTCCATGTATCTCATCTGAGAAAGTGCTTAGCTGATGAAGATATGATTGTTCCACTAGAGGATATCAAAGTAGACGAACAGCTCAATTATGTGGAGCAACCAGTGGCAATCATCGATTATAAGAGAAAAGGCTGAGAAATAAAGTGGTTCTTTTGTGTGTGTATAGTGGAAGCACAGGAAGGATCCGAGTCTACATGGGAGGCTAAGGAGGAGATGAGGCAGCATTATCCTCATCTGTTCGAGGAATAACAGGTTTCGGGGACGAAACCTATATAAGGGGGTGGACTTGTAACACCGGTTATTTTTGAAAGTCAAGGTATAAAGAATAAAAGCAAGAAAGGCAATAAAGTCCAAGTGGAGGGACTAAAAGTGTCCAAAAAGGACAAAACTTTCAAAAGTTGGTGTAAAGGTGGGCATGGCCGCCCACCCTCACCTCACATCAATCTTTCTTCGGTTCTAGAGAGAGAGAGCGTAGAGAAAGCTCTCGGTTGAAGAAGAAGAGGAAGAGGAGAGGTGAATTCTGTGAAGTAGGTTTCTCGGGATCGATAAACATCCAAGCATGTTCTTGACGGAAGGATAAACAACATCAAAGCAAAAGTCAAACAATAATACAAACTATAATTGAATGGTTTCATTGATAAAACCTAACGATTACAAGCTCGCTACAACATAAGAATCAAGACTCTTGACAAGGGGAAGATCGGCATGATCTCCCCTCTCATCCGGCAACCCTAGGCTCCGGGCACACTCTTTCTAAAAACCCTTTAGAGAATCCTTCCCTACTCTACACATTGAAACTGGTATATATAGGCCTCGGCCCATATTAGATGCGACTGGGCCCATTTGTGCGATTGGACCATGCGTATGGTTCAATCGTACGACTGGACCATGCGTATGGTTCAATCGTACGACTGGACCATACTTATGGTTCAGTCTTACGAATGTCCCAATCGCATCTCTCAGTCGCACGGCTGGTCCATTAGCATGGCTCAGTCGTACGACTGAGTCTCATTCGCATATGCTCCTGCGAATGACCCAGTTTCATGTGTTTACAACACATCAGGTGTATAATATTAAGCCTAGACTATTCAACAAGTGACGGACACACTATATATGACTATATATGCTCCAACAAATTTCCCCTTGGACGTTGCTTGCGAATAGTAGATAACACCTCTTACAATCTTCAGTCAATCTTTGCTCTGGTTGCCAATAGAATCAAACAAAAACCATATTAGCCAACGTTGCCGATCCGTCAGGTTACTACCATATCCCTGAAAATGAATTTAGGCACAATAGCTTTCATTTACTTTGCAGAACACCATCATAGCATCAAGATTCCCCATATGACTGATTTTTCCAGATAATGATACGAATAGTTTTTCATTGCTTCAATCTTCACACAGGCTAACCTGATTAACATCACCGCCTGCAGAAATTCCCCCTCACATTCAACATATCCCAATATATAGACATTGTGCTCTCCTTGCGTCTTCACATGGTGTATTGGGCAAAAGGTTGAAGGTTCCAATCCACAGCTGACAATATCAACCAAATCAGCATGCATGAAGATTCATCATCAGAAACCGGTTCACATCATCACTTTCTGATTGTGTCTTCACTTTCTCTATACAAGGATTCCCCCTAAGAAGCAGAATCCTTTCTATGCTGATAGATATAACTTGATTGGCCCATAAGTTGTCAGATGCTCCTAACTACCCCACAAAATCAACACCGACTGCTGACATCTTCTCTTCTCTCTTTCGTGTTCCAATTACATTCACCTATTCTGGAAGTCCGACGAATAATGGGGTATACATCGAACTTATTTGACAAAAGAACCTCAGGGTGTATATGCTTTGCTCATCTTCAAATCGGTGCAAGAAGCCGTTCCACACTCTTTTTTTGGTCTGGAACAAATGCGGATGAGTCAATGCGGATGGCTCATTCGTGTGATTGAACATACGACTGGTCCAGTCGCACGACTGAACATACGACTGGTCCAGTCGCACGAATGGTTCAGTCGCACGAATGGTCCATTCGCATGGTCCAGTCGTATGGATGGTCCATTCGCATGGCCCAATGGCATGAACGGGTCTGCATGCAGATTTTCAGATCTGCAGCCACCAGGGCTGCCCAAACCCCTAATCTGACGAATTTAACATGAACCAAAACAAGTAGACATCATCAAATTCGAAAGGGTGATAGGAACGTGGTTTCGAATTCGATTTCAACATAGAAGCAACACACGTAACAAGATCCGAGCAAAACACGAAGAACACGATGTGGGTTAACGTCAAGATCTGAACTTTGATCCAGAAATCAAGAGCTCGAGTTGCTAGAATGATTGTTAGATCATTCCAGCAGTAATCGGCTCTGATACCAATTGTGAAGTCGGTTTCTCGGGATCGATAAACATCCGAGCATGTTCTTGACGGAAGGATAAACAACATCAAAGCAAAAGTCAAACAATAATACAAACTAATTGAAGGTTTCATTGATTAAACCTAACAATTACAAGCTCGTTACAACATAAGAATCAAGACTCTTGGCAAGGGGAAGATCGAGCATGATCTCCCCTCTCATCCGGCAGCCCTAGGCTCCCGGGCACACTCTTTCTAAAAACCCTTAGAGAATCCTTCCCTACTCTACACATTGAAACTGGTATATATAGGCCTCGGCCATATTAGATGCGACTGGGCCCATTTGTGCGATTGGACCATGCGTATGGTTCAATCGTACAACTGGACCATGCGTATGGTTCAATCGTACGACTGGACCATACTTATGGTTCAGTCTTACGAATGTCCCAATCACATCTCTCAGTCACACGACTAGTCCATAGCATGGCTCAGTCGTACGACTGAGTCTCATTCGCATATGCTCCTGCGAATGACCTAGTTTCATGTGTTTACAACATATCAGGTGTATAACATTAAGCCTAGACTATTCGACAAGCAACGGACACACTATATATGACTATATATGCTCCAACAAATTCAAGGTAAGAATTCAAGGTTTTTATGTTTTTATGACGGGTTCTTCCCGGTTATGTGTTAATATGCTTATGGGTTATGTTTGTGCTCGGGTGTGTGTGTTTTTGGTATTGTTTTTAGGTGTTTGAACTCTTTGCAAGCGGATTAAAAGGAAGAACACCCAATTTGCACCAGGTGAGTTCTAGACCCTGGTTTTTACATGTTTTAAACTATCTTTGGGGCTGAAAACGTATTAAAATGATTTTACAAAGTTTATGTGTGAAGACCCGTATGTATTGTGTATGTTGGATGTTGGTTCTTTAATGCTTATAGGCTACTCATGTTTAGAATAGCCACATTATGCATAGGACAGATGGGTTTGATGATTGGGGTTGAAAACATCCTAGAAACATGTTTTACAGAAGCTCATGCGCCTAGATAAGTGTTCATACGCCTGAAATTGCCTTGGAAAGAATTAAGTGTAAGCCATGCACCTTAACAGTCGCTCATGCACCCAAAATTTGCATTAGGAATGTTTTAAGTATAGCTCATGCGCCTAAAAAGTGGTCCATGCGCCTAGAAATGTTAGTCGGATGACTAAGTGTAGGGCCATGTGCCCAAGTGGCTCATGCGCTTGAATTGTACCCATGCGCCTAGAAATTTGGCTGGATTGACTAAGTGTCCAGACGTCCAGGGTTCCCTGCGTCTAAGCACCCATGCGCCTGCATAGTGCCCACGCGCCTAAGGACTTAGAATATTTTTCTGATTTTTTTGCGGAAAAGTGTATAGAAGGCTTTGACTTGGGAGATTCCCGGGGGACTATAAAAGTTGACTTTTGAGGTCATAGATAGTATGATGGGCATGTTATGTATTGTGATTGATGCTTATGATGATGATGATGATGTTGTTGTTGCATAGTTATACATGATGTATGTTATGTATGTATGATGCCATGTATGATGATGTATGAATGATATGTTATGTTCCTTATAATAATGTATGTTTATCTTTCCATGGCTTTACGTGTTATATTAATGAATGAACCGAAAGTATTATGTAACGTAAAGTGAAAGATAATGAAAGAGGAACATGATGAATAATGCATGCATTAACGAATGAATGAAGGTAAAAAGTCTTGCAAGCAAATGTATGGAGGTCCACACCCAATGAAGGGTGTTAGCTCAACTGTGTGCGGGTTAGCTACCCCAGAAGGATGCACACTGGGGTCCAATCCTTGTGATTGACCATAAGTGTGGGATTCTTGCTGCTTGCCCTAGGTATTGGAGTTAGCTTCGTGCACAATGTTTGAGTTCTATGAAAGACCTCATGCCAGTAACCAGCTTCGTGCATAATGTTCGGGGTATAGCATATGGCATTGATCCAGAATGAAAAAAAGAAAAGATAAATGGTGAATGTGCTTGCCCTAGGTACTGGAGTCAGCTTCGTGCATAATGTTCGAGGTCTATGAAAGACCTCAGGCCCAGTTACCAGCTTCGTGCACAATGTTCGGGGTAATGTACATGTCACTAGATGTAATGAATGAATGAAGGTTAACGAATGTAATGGAAGATAGTTATGATATTATCTGTATGTACGTAGGACGTATGGTCACGAACAAATGAAACGTATAGTATGGCTCTGAAAGGAAATAAATAACAATTTTATTTATGTTTTATTATAAAACTAGAACTCAATCAGCAACGTTGACTTTTATACGTTTTCAGTTGGCAGGTAAACGTTGCTGAGGATGGCACGAGGCGGCTACTCAACTCTTTTGGATGGCATCCACTTATTTAAAGCTTTTGTGATGTAATACAACAATGGAATTTTGTAACTGACAAACGATGCATTATTTTGCAAAAGTTTTTATGATGAAATGAAATGCTATTTGTTTCATGTTTCCGCTGCAATGTTTTGATGATTAAATGCAAAGTATATGTTTTATGTGCAATGAATTACCAGCTGTAAGCGTCCTGGGAACGGGGCATTGCAACTTGGGAGGGCTCAGGAAAGATAGTTGTAATGGGAGCTGAATATTGGAAGTTGAAGCTTGGCTCGGTGGTTCCTTAGTTGTTTGTCTCTGAACACTCTCTTCCTTTTTAGTATCATCATCTTGAGAGCTAGATGAGCTAAAGGAAGAGGTCAATGAGACCTGAACTGGTACATGCCTAACAGATCTCTCAATCTGTTTCTCAGCTAGTTGAGCCTTGAGACTTTCAATCTCAAGTTGTTAAGTGGCAGACCTATCCTCTAAAGTCTTAATCTTTGATACAAGATTTGAGACTTTAGAAAGTAGGTCCTAAACGATGAGTTGCGTACTACCCTCATCTTCTTTGAAGAATCATGGGGAGATGAGGTAACATACCTTGTATGTTCACCTCAACACCAAATGTGGTTTCTTGGAACCTGGTTCCCCTTACCTAAGGATGTCTCTTTCAGAGTCATCAAAAGGCACGATTGCCGTAGATTCAGTATTAGAGATGTTACCACTGTCCTAAGGATCCAATGAGTTTTGTTCAGTAGTGGCAGCCTAGTCACCCAGTTGAATGAAACATTAGTATCTGTTGATCCATGAGAGAGTGTTGTGGATTAACTTCATTGCCATGAAGAGACGTAATCTCCTCATCAGTTTTGAATAAAAGGTCCGTAAAAGATATAGAAGTTAAGCCTGGTCACCCGGGACTTGGTCAATGTCTAGTGGCATTGAGCCTTTGGTGGGGATGTCCCTTTTTGTTTTCTCAGGAGAGTGTTGGGACTCATCTTGAGGGCTTGCATCCTGGGATTGGGGCTCAGGTAATTGAGACTAAGGAGACTCAAATCTCATATTGAGGTCGAAGGAGAAGGATGGGAAGACCTCTGACTGAGTAGGAGCCCATGGTTCCACTCTAGTCTATATGGCATGAACAGGAGAGACTTGATCAATTAGAGTAGACTGAGCAAGGGTTCGTTTGCGTCTCTAATATGTGTGTTTGGGGGGTGAACAGGCAAAAAGGGGTAGTTTCTGGTGGGGGTCATCACCTATGGGGGTGAACAGGGATGTCACCAGGAGCCATTGGCTCAATCATACTGGAAGAAGGTCAGTGTGACTTCC
Organism: Flaveria trinervia; assembly: GCA_025506515.1. NCBI lineage: Eukaryota > Viridiplantae > Streptophyta > Magnoliopsida > Asterales > Asteraceae > Flaveria > Flaveria trinervia. The sequence goes on along the minus strand of JACCIX010000744.1, from coordinate 29,825 downwards.
AGTAAAGTTGGTGGACACTCTCTTCAAAATATTGAATATGGTCGGCCTCATTTGAGAGACATGTAGAGTAGCTGCACAGACAAGCTGACTCTGGTCCAACTCATAATTGATTATGTGCTGAAGAAACCTAGGATACATGAAGAATGTGTCCTTTTGGAAGTTTCCAAGAAGATTGGTCAGCACAAACCTTTAATAGTTAAAACGGAGGCTCTTCACCAATCCATGAACTAGGCTGCCCAGTTCATATGGGATTTGATCCTATCCCCTAGACTTGTTTGATAGACAGTGAAGAACAACATGAAGTAGGAACTTCCAGTTATACGAAAAATTGAACTTATAAATTGTAGACCTATTCATATCTCCACTGTATCCCATTTGAATATAGGTGTCGTCGAGGTCTAATTTGGGGATCTGTAGGAGTGCCTTCTCATGAAGCTCCAAATGCTCCCGGATGATCTTTTCGGTAATGACCAACTCCTGGCCTGAAATGCTAGTTCGGATAACCCTAGCTCCATTAATGTGTACTGCCTGACCGTTCCTCCAGAAATCTTCATATGGTTTAAGTAAACAGTGGGATTCATGGTCAGAGCAGTGAAGTGGGGAGATTAGGTGAGAAATGAGATGATATCAGAGAAATCAACATCCTTGGAAGAATCAAGGAATGCAACTTGATTTTGCTGAGGGTTGAGTGCCATTGTGAGAAAGGAGATGATGAACCAGGTTTGAGCAAGGTAAATTTGAGTGAAGGAAGCTTTGGGCAGTAAATTCGGTAAAAAGATTAAAGTGACAAGTTAGGATTATTTAAATGGGTGAAATGACAGCGTTGGGTGGATAAGGTGAAAAGATGGTTAGGGTTAGATGTGATAGTGGCGGCAAGGTACAAAACCATTTAAAAGATTTCATCATCATTAATAAAAACATTACTTTTTAAAGAGTGGGGCTCAAAGGTTTTCGTTACAAAGAGAAGTCTTCTTCTGAAGGTAAAAGTATTTCTGAAGGTTTTTCTCTTTTGAAGCCAAACTTATTTCCGAAGGTAAATGAATTTACTTCCGAGAATAAGAGTGCCTTCCGAAAGAAGAAGTTTTCAAGCTTTAGAAGCATTGAAGATAAGCTTCTGAGACTTAAAACTCTATGGAAGATAAAACTTAAATTGAGAGAATTGCATTCGAAAGATAATGAAGAGATCTTCGAAGGTAATTTCCTCTTTGGAAATACTTACTTAGTCAAATGTGAAGAAACACTTTTGTAACAAGGCTTAGATTGTATTTGACAAAAGACAACACATAATTTTAAAAGGTTTTCAAATGAGATATATTAGTCAATATCATCCCAATAGCCGTAATGAGATATTTAAATCTTTGTTCATCAAAGGCTTCGGTGAACAAATCAGCATATTGTTCATTTGGGTCAACTTTGACTAATTTAATCAGGTTTTTCTCATTAATATCTCTAAAGAAATGGTACCTGATATCAATGTGCTTTGTCTGGAGTGCTTCACAGGATTTTTAGTGATGGAGATAGCACTATTGTTGTCAATATGGATAGGAGTGCTCATGAAGTTGAATCCATAGTCTAGCATCTGGTTCTGAATCCACAGTAGCTGAGCACATCAACTTATAGCAGCAATGTATTCAGCTTCAACAGTAGATGTAGAGACACAAGATTGCTTTTGCATTGCCATGAGATGATCCTTCCACCAAGAATTGAATCCTCTGATGTGGACTTCTTGTTAATGTTACAACCACCATATCACTATCTGAGTAGCCATAGAGATTGAAGTTGGAATTTCTAAGTACCAGAGACCAAGCTTTGGTGCTCCTTTGATGTATCTAAGAATTCACTGGCAGTAACTAGGAAAGACACCTTTGGAGCAGCCTGATATCTTGAACAAAGCAAGTGGCAAAATGAATCAGGTCTTACTTGCTGTGAGATACATCAAAGAACCGATGATTGCCCTATATTTATGGACGTATCCCCCCCTCAGAGTAAGGACAAAGGTCATCGTTTCTGGGTATGGGTCTTGGCTGGTTACAATCTTTCCATATAAAATCTTCTAAGATATCAAAGCATATTAGATTGATTTTGATAAAAGAACCTCCTTCATTGCTTCACTGAATTCCAAGGAACAAAGTCCATTTTGTCCATAGAAACCTAATCTCAAACTTCTTCTTATGAGCTCTTGAAGTCTTTACACATTGGTCATTGAAGAACCAAATATGATATCATCAACATAGACTTGAACGAGCAAATGTCTTTCTCAGCTTTTGTTGGACCAAAAGAACCAATGAGCCAAGATCAGAAAACCTCTAAGTCCCACATGATATCACAACAACTGCTGAAAGCTTCATCAGCAGTTTGACAAGTACTGAAGACTTCAACAGCTGAAGATCAAGTGCTGAAGACTTCAACAGCTGAAGACTAAAGTGCTGAAGTTCAACAGCTGAAGAACACAAGTACTGAAGTTGAACAACTACTGAAGCTGAACAACTACTGAAGCTGAAGATCAAAGTACTGAAGTACAACAGCTGAAGAGTTTACAAGTGCTGAAGATCAACAACTGATGTACAAAGTCTGAAGACAAAGACTGAAGACATCAGCTGATGATATCAACTGAAGTCATCAGCTGATGAAACGTCTGAAGTTCAAGTCTGAAGATCAAGTACTGAAGTTTCAGTAGTTTGTCACAACAGCTGAAGAGTACTTCTTCAGTAGTTGTGATATCAGTAGTTTATATTTTACTTTCAGTAGTTTGTAAAACGACTGAAGAGCTTGTTCTTCAGTCGTTGTAGTTTCAGTAGTTTTATGTTTTTCAGTAGTTATAACAACTGATAACACTTAGCATTTTTGTAAGGAGATGTCAGCTGTTTTGACATCTTCAGTAGTTGTGTTTCAGTTGTAATAAATCTGTTAGATGTCACTATCAAGTGACATCAGCAGACGTCACATCTCTTATATAAGAGGTGTCGACCTAATTGTAAGTGTGACATTTCGTTACCACGAAAGCGAATATTGAATGAAATATATTTGCAGAATTCTCTCTCTATAACCGTCTTTGTTCTTCATTGAATATCGTTTCGTTCTTGTGAATCGGCTAATTCATTGTTAGAATTCCGCTGCTATACTCTCTAATCAATCAAACATAGATCACTGATCCTAACAAGTGGTATCAGAGCAGGTTAATCATTGATCGATCTAACAATTGATCATTGAAACTGCTAATTGATATCTGTGTTTGATTGAATTAGCGTATTCGCAAGAACTGGTTATAGATTATTGAATTTCTGTCGCTTTCGTTCATTTATTTTGAGATCTCTTTGGTTCAATTGGTTGTTGGTTTTGTTCTAAATCTGTTTAGCTTAATCGAATTTGATTGAATCTGAGATGACGACTCCTTCTAATGATCCTCACAATACCGGTTCCTCAACCAAGCCTCCGATGCTGGTTAGGACCGAGTATAACATATGGCAACGAAGAATGCTTCATCACCTGTCTGTTAACAGTTCAGGTTGTTGGACATCTGTGGTACATGGACCACATAAGCCTATGGTGAACAATCCGGAAACCAATCAAATGGTTCCGAAGAAGAAGGAACAATACTCTGATGAAGATCGGAAACTATTTGAGATTGATGCTAAAGCCCATGGAATTCTGGCCATGGCACTGCCTAATGAAATCTATTCAGGGCTTATGCATCATGAAACTGCTCATGATCTCTGGAATGCCCTGAAGGAACAATTCGGTGGCACAGATGAGGTCTTAGCAAACAATAGAGAAATCCTTGCCCAACAATATGAGACATTCTCTCATAGAAAGGGTGAGACACTGACTCAACAGTTTGAGCGCTTTTCCTGCTTGATATCTGAGCTGAAAATGGTGAAACAGGAATACACCAATAGCCAGATGAACAACAGATTCCTCAGATCACTGCCTGAGAGATGGGACACATACACTATTGTCCTACGCTCCAGTGCAAATCTGGATGCCTATCTCTCACCCAACTTCATGGGAAACTGCTTACATTGAAAGAGAGATAGAGCAGAAGAGGAAACTGTCCTCATCAGGAAAGCTCACTGATGACTTTGTACCAGGGAATACTGCCTTGGTTGGTCATGAGTCAGAATATGCTGCATCTGAAAGCAATTATGATGAGCATATTGATTTCTCTTCAAATAGTTCTGATCATGCATTTGTTGGTATTGAGAGTCATTCTGGCAGTAATAATAGTGACAATTATGCTTCATTATGGATGATCTGAAAGGAATAGCTGATGATGATCTAGAAGAGATGGATATTCTGAGCCAAATGGCATTGATTAATATCAGATCTCAGAAGTTCTATAAGAGAACTGGCAGGAAATTTCCTGGACTCTCTGGCAAAACCAAAGTTGGTTTTGACAAGAGTAAGTTGAGGTGTCACAAATGCCAAAGGCTAGGACACTTTGCAAGAGAGTGTAGATCAACTGGATCTAACTCTTCTGCACCCTTTGTGACTTTTCCTAGTACTAGTCCACAAAACAGAGGGCAACATCCTGCTGGTTCTGGTCATCATTCACATCCTAGATCTCCTGCATACTTTGTTCCCCAGGGTCAAATGTCATATCCTTATCCCTGCTATTATATGCCTCAACCAAATCCTGTTCAAGCTCCAATTGCACAACAACCACAAGCATTGCCTGAACCACACCTTCCAATCTCATCAACAAACTCAACCTCAACAACACAGCTTCTTCACCCCAGGAGTTGTTGACTGGAGCAGTTTACCAGATGACTTGTCTGGTCATGAACAACTGTTCTCAGGTGCTGGTCAACATGGTGGTGAAAGTCCCTTGGAAATCTAGCTCTTATGGCTTTGGATTCTGCTGATACTTCATCCACTAATGCCTCTACACCAAAGGTATCACAGGTATCCTCTGAGGCAAAAGCCAAATTATGTTCTGAAACATGCATAGCAGCATTTGCATCTATTAGAGAAGCAAATGTAGCTTTAATCAACAAGAACATTGAGCTAGAACAAATAATTTCCAAAAACAAAGCTGAATTTGTCTGTGCTTAATGATAAGAATGATGAGATTTACAAACTTAAATGCCAAATAACTGATGATAAGGCTAGGGAAGAGATACTTCTAGAGAAGTATAAAGATCTCAAAGAAACCCTTGCAGTTACCCAGGTAGAGTGTGATAGATGGGTACAATCATGCAAAGGTTTTGAAATGCTTCTTAGTAAGCAATCTGCTTCCAATGTGAAGTTTGGCATTGGTTACAATCACACTGCTCCACCTACAGATTTTACTCCAGAGCAGAGGTAGAATCTGATGGTGAGAGTAATAACCAATCCATCTCATCATGTGATCTACTTTCTGATACAGCACAATCAGAAGTAGAAGTCAGCATCAAGCCCTCTCAGAACCTATCAGCTGATGTTGATGGTTCACTGCTGACACTCACATGATCAATGAGTTGATCAACTCAGGAGTTAATTCTGAAAGTCCTGAAAGGACTAGAGAGCAGGATTTAACACCTGAAGTTCAAACTCCAACTACTGCCAGTACTGAAGAAGAAAAACTGTCAGTAGAAAGAGTTTGAAGACTACTAAAGAGGAAGTCAAGAAAGCAAACAATGCTTCCAAAGCACTGAAGAGCAAGTCTTCAGTTGCTTCACCCTCTTTAGTTGATGATCAACCTAAGATGAAGAAGAAACCATGTGAAGTATGTGGTTTGTTCAATCATCTTACAGATGATTGCTGGTACAAAAGAGGTTCCAAACTCAAACATAAAGAAGAAATTAAAGAGAAAATGGTAAAAATGAAAACTGAGTTTGAGACCACATTTGTATCAGCAACATCAAATCCTGTAACCCTTAAGTCCTCAAAGAAATCCAAAAAGGAAGGGGTTAAACAGGTGACAGCTGAGAGTGCTCAGAAGAAGAAGGTGCAACATAGGAACTTATCACACTCCACTGGCAATGTGTCTGATGAGCTGAAAGCTTTATCACAAAATCAGACACAGCTGGTTATGATGGTTCAACATCTATTGGGTAGAGTTAACCAATTAGATGCTCCTATGTTGAAACCACAGAAAAGGAGGTCCAAGCCAAAGGATTTCTCTTCTTCACCATCTTCTTCCTCTCAGGCTGTTGTTTAATAAACCTGTTAGTTTACCATCTGTTGATGAGACCAGGCCCAAAACCAAAAAGGTTTGGGTCTCCAAAACTAACTAATTGTTTATTATTGCAGGGTTCTCCAACATGCCAAAGTAGCATCTGGTATGTAGACAGTGGGGGATCTATGCACATGACTGGGAACAGCTCTCTTCTTCATGACTACTCTCAAGGAAAGAAGGGGTTTGTTTCTTTTGGCAATGATGCTAGGGGTTACATCATTGGAAATGGCTTTGTCTCCAATGGAGAAATCAAGTTTGATGATGTTAATCATGTGGAAAATCTCAAGTACAATCTCTTGAGTGTCAGTCAAATGTGTGATAAAGGCCATGTTGCTCTTTTCACCAGTCAGAACTGTAGGATTCTGTCATCCAAAGTTCTGCATTTGATTGATAAGGTGTTGGATGATCACACTCTCCTGAGAGCCAACAGGACAGGAAGAGTGTATGCCTTAGATCTTTCCAAGAAAATAGATCTCAGAGGCAATCCTTGCCTATTTTCCAAAGCCTCTTCTCAAGAATCTAAACTGTGGCACAGAAGGCTGGGTCATGTTAATTTCAAAAACATGAATCAGCTTATCCACAATAGTTTAGTCAGAGGCTTACCAATAAAGGAGTTCCACTGTGATGAAACCTGCACTGCTTGTTTAAAAGGAAAACAGCACAAAGTCTCATTCCCTCCTATTGAAGAGCCTAAGTCCACTGCCTGCTTGCAATTACTGCATATGGATCTATTTGGTCCTGTGAGAGTAATGAGCATGGCAAAGAAGAAATACTGTCTGGTAATGTGGATGATTACTCCAGATTTGTATGGACTTTCTTTCTACATTCAAAGGATGAGGTTGCTCAGAAGATTATTCACTTTGTGTTGTATATTGAGAAGCAGTATTCCCTTCCAGTCAAGTGTATTAGGAGTGACAATGGAACTGAATTCAGAAACCAAACCTACACTTGATGACTTCTATCTTTCAAAGGGAATCAAAAGGCAGTTTAGCATCCCAAGGACTCCAGAACAAAATGGAGTAGTGGAGAGAAAGAACAGGACCCTATTGAAGCTGCAAGGTCCATGCTGGCTGACTCTGGTTTGCCACTGACCTTTTGGGCTGAAGCTGTTAACACAGCTTGCTATGTGCAGAATAGAGTCTTAGTAAATCAGAGGTTGATGAAGACTCCATATGAAGTTCTCCATCACTTGGCTCCTCTAATTTCATTTTTCAAAGCATTTGGGTGTCCCTGTTTTATTCTCAACACAAAGGATCAACTCCATAAATTGATCCTAAGGTGGATGCAGGGTATTTTGTTGGTTATTCATCTACTTGCAAGGCATACAGAGTCTTCAACTGCAGAACAAAGATAGTTGAAGAGACTTTGCATGTGAAGTTTAATGAATCTCCTTTGGACAAGATTCCACAAAACCCTGTGGAGTTGTTTGATTTGGACATACTGCAATATGTTCCTTATCAACCTCCAGCTGTTGCAGATCCTGTGGATAAATCATCTTCTGCAGCATGTCTTCCACCTGGTGGTATTGATGATGATGATGATAATATCAATACTCACCTATTCAAGTTTAGTGACCAACTGCCTGTGTCTGCTAAATTTGATGTTCCTGTAGCTTCAGCAGTTCCATCCACAACAAATGCTGATGAGATCTCTGTTTCCTCTACATCTTTTGAGTTACCATCTAATTCTTGGTTTCAAGAGTCTACATCAACATCTGCTGCTGCTGAAGGTCTACAAACACTTGCACAGATCTCATTGTTTATCAAGAACTGAAGAATCACCCCATGTCTCAGATTATTGGTGATATCAATGCTGGTGTTTCAACAAGAAGTCAATTGTCTAACTTCTGCTTCTATGCTCTCTTCATCAGTCAGCTAGAGCCAAAGAACTACCATGTTGCTTTGAGAGACAATGGATGGGTTGAAGCTATGCAGCTTGAGCTACTTCAGTTCAAGAAACAGCAAGTGTGGGAACTGGTTCCTCTTCCCCAGGTAAGTGTGCAATAGGCACTAAATGGGTGTTTAGGAATAAAACTGATGAAAATGGGCTATTGTTAAGAACAAGGCTAGACTGGTTGTACAGGGGTTTCACAAGAAGAAGGTATTGACTATGATGAAACCTTTGCCCCTGTAGCCAGACTAGAGGCAATCAGATTGTTTTAGCCTATGCTGCATTCCACAATCTTAAAGTTTTCAAATGGATGTCAAAAGTGCATTTTTATATGGTAAAATAAAGGAAGAAGTTTATGTGTGTCAACCACCAGGCTTTGAGGATAATAAACATCCTGAATGGGTGTATAAACTTGATAAGGCTCTTTATGGGTTGAAACAAGCTCCTAGAGCCTGGTATGAGACACTCTCTACTTTTCTTCTTAAGAATAATTTCACTAGAGGCTCCATTGATAAAACTTTGTTTATTAAGAAGGTGGATCAGCATAAGCTACTTGTTCAGATTTATGTTGATGATATCATTTTTGCATCCTCTGATCCCAGTTGTGTGATGATTTTACAACATTAATGAAAAAGAGGTTTGAAATGAGTGCAATGGGAGAATTACAGTTCTTTCTAGGCTTGCAAATTAAACAAAAGGCTGATGGAACCTTTATTCATCAGTCAAAATATACAAAAGATCTTTTGAATAAGTTTGATTTACAAAACTGTAAGCCCTGTTCTACTCCATGTGCAACACCACACAACTGGATGCTGATCAGAAAGGTAAAGCTGTTGATGAAACACTTTACAGATGTATGATTGGGTCCTTGATGTATTAACAGCTTCTAGACAAGATTATGTTTGCTACATGTGTTTGTGCTAGATTTCAGGCTGCTCCTAAAGAGTCTCATTTGATTGCAGTCAAGAGAATCTTTAGATATTTGCAAGGTACACAATCTCTGGGTTTATGGTATTCCACTGGACACTCTTGCAAATTAGTTGCTTTTTCAGATAGTGACTATGCAGGGTGCAAGTTAACTAGAAAGTCAACTTCTGGTGGTTGTCAATTCCTAGGCAACTGTTTGATTTCTTGGCAGAGTAAGAAACAAACATCTGTTGCTACATCAACTGCTGAGGCCGAGTACATTGCTGCTGCAAGTTGTACTTCTCAGGTACTCTGGCTTCAGAACCAACTTCTGGATTATGGCATTACAGAGACTAAGACTCCATTATTAATGGATAGTGCTTCAGCTCTGTGTATTGTCAAAAATCCAGTCCAGCACTCTAGGACCAAACATATAGAGATCAGACATCATTTTATTCGGGATTGCTTTGAAAAAGGTCTGATTGATCCTAAGTTTGTGCCTAGTGCTGATGAGCTTGCAGATATTTTTACTAAGCCTTTGGATAGTTCTACTTTCCAAAACTTGTGTTAAGGCTTGGTATGCTGCAGCTAGAATAAGTGACAACTACTGATGATTTCAGTAATAATTACTGGTGATCATTGGTACCCGTCACATATAAGTACTGATGAGTCCTTTCACCTTCAGTAGTTTTTATAACTACTGACGGCTAAATGCCTCACAAGTACTGAAGTACTTTATCTGTTCCAAACTACTGATGTAGTTACAACTACTGATGTAGTTTACAACTACTGAAATCAGTACAAACAGATAAGTACTGACGTCCTATGAAACACCTGAAAAGCAGATGCAAAGTCTGATGAGTAAGTGTTGAGGACAGTATGAAACAGCTGAAAGGCTATGAATTGACGAAAACTACTGAAGAGAACTTTCTCTTCAGTTGTTTCTACAACTGTGTTTCATTCTAAACAACTGAAGCAAAACCATGTCTTCAGTAGTTTTATAACTACTGATGACTAATACCAAGTCTTCAGCTGTTTACAACAACTGATGACAAAACCACTGTCTTCAGTAGTTTCACAACTACTGATGACAAACACCAAGTCCTCAGTTGTTTCATCATCTGAAGTCAAAACCATGGCTTTCAGTAGTTTTCTAACTACTGATGCCTAAACCACGACTTCAGCTGTTTCAACGTCTGAAAGGGTAATACCATGTCAACAGTCGTTTAAAACTACTGATGACTAACACCAAATCCTTCAGTCGTTTTCTAACCGTACCCTATAAATATCCCTGACCTAATCCTTCAAGCTTCATCTTCTTCAAACCTAACGTTCATCTCTCCAAAACTTCTCTCTTCTAAATGGCGTCCATGCAAATCAAACCGCGACACAACTGTGTAGCTTACCTCACCAAATCGCCATTCTGGGCTAAGTTCGATAATGCTATTGATCTTATGGTCCAGTCACAATACAAAACGGCATTTCTTCTCAATCCAATCCTTCATGCCGAATCCCTCAACAGTTTTGGATGAACGTCACCATCACCACTGGGGAGAACAACACAGCGTCTCTCGGTCGGTCGTCAACAACCACGAAGTGGTCATCACTCCCGAAATACTTCGTCAAACTCTACACTGGATGATGCCACTTCTCCTGCTGGATATCCAAAGGGCACAACTGATTTATCCTTTGCCCACCATGGATATCAGGGCAACCTTAGTGCCTCCACTATACTGAAGAAACATTCCATGACGCTGAACGTCTAATTTCACATGGTAAATGTCTGTTGGCTCCTAAGACTTCGTCTTGGGATCAAATGTCTACAAAGTGGCAGCAGGTAATGTATTCTATTCTTGAGCAACAGCCTTTAAATTTTTCAGAAATAATATTTTCAGAGCTCAAGGATATGGCTCAAAAACAACTAAACCGTTGGATATTATATCCGCGGTTCATAATGGCCATAATTACAAACCAGCTTCAAGCTGAGGGACTTGTTGGCCTGGGAGTCCCTGCTATGGCTGTTTTGCCTGAAGTATACTCCCGGCACAACTCTGACCATCACTCAAATGGCTGCCAAGCTGCGCAAACCCACGCAGCTGGAACCCACAGCACCACCAAATCAAAAGTACCCACCAAAAAGAAACCAAAAGCTACTCAGGGAAATGAGTCCCCTGAGGATGCCCCTGCAACACAAACGCAGGCTATATCCACTGGTTATAAACCCCCTAGTGGATATAAGGACTCTTCCAGCCATAGCCGCTCAGGATTCCTCTCAACAGGAGCCTGCAGCAACCACACAAGGGGTACCCACACATCTGGGATCTTCCTCACTTGAGGGATTGCCATTGAAGAGCACCTTCCTCCCCAGGTGCACACTGCTTCTATCCCTTCACCCATGCAACCGCCCCCAAAGCCTACATTGCTTGTTGCACAAGTGCTGACTCAATTGCACTCCTCACCCCCTCCCCAGATACCATTACTACTGGGAACACCTCTACCATTGAGGGGGGAGGACCAAAGTGCAGCTGAGAACCCACAGCATAGGGGTTACAATGTCCTTCTCCTAGTGTAGAATGGAGATTGGAACTTCTGGTGAGGCTGCCACCTCTCCTGGTCAGCATATGATCAGTTGTAGTTGGTACCATTACTAAGACCTTACCAGAGGCAACTGCTGATGACGGACATAGTCCTGAGGCAGGAAGTCCCCAGTACCAAGACAAAGGGGCACATGCTACAACTGAGCTACACTCAGTGCATGTCATCCTGATCCTATCAGGAGGTCAGGTGATTCAGTATCTACTGATGATGACCTGGGCTTTTTTTACGATGTAATCACCCCAAACACCATCCTGGAGGAGAGGTGAGCAGACTCAAAGAGCTGCTTGCCAAACTTCTCGGAGAAAGACCATCTGCCTCCACCAACCCACAGATGGCACCTTCAGTTGAAGGTTCCCAAACACTTTACCCTCTCACTCCAAGAGCCTCCAGCTTCTGCTTTGGCACTATCTCTCCGGGACAGAACCCCCCAGAGCAGATGGTTGCTGTATTCAACAATCCATACCTCTCATCACACCCATTATCAATGAAATTGTTACTAAAGCCATTGATGAGAGGATTTCCTCAACTCTACAACCACTGATTGATATGCTGTGCAAAAGACACTTTCTGCGGTACAAACCCCTACCACCAATGCATCCAAAAGGGGGAGAGTACTGCAGTGAAAGAAAAGAAGAGGAAAAGACAGAGGATGAGAAGGCACAAGAACAAATCCAGGAGTTGGAAAAAAGAAAAGCAACAACTGATCACCTACAAAAGAAAGAAAAGTTGATGATCAACCTACTGCTGAAGAAAAATCCTTGGAAGAGCTGGTAAAAGATGCAGATGACACACACAGCCGATCCATGGATAAAATCATTGAGCAACTCTTCAAGCAAGGTTTTGATACAGCCACATTAGATAGTGAGATCAGGAAGTTGGAAGTGGAGGAGATTCAAACCCGATGGGCTGGGTATGATGCACTGGAAAAGGGAGATTGGAGATCATGATCCGTTTCATTGCCAAATACTTAGGAAGATCTTTGATGGAGATTCGTGCATGGACCAGAGACAGTATTCTGGCTATAGCCACCAGAATCTGTCTGTCTGAGCAATTCCATAAGGGGATTATCATTGAAGCCCTTGATGAGGCTGGGGCTGGAAAAAGGTTTGAAATGGCAAGACTTACAAAGGCTAAACTCACAACAAAATGCTGGAACAACCTTCCCTTCCACCCACTCAAAAACAGCCTACCCCTCAAATCTCCAAACCAATCTCAAAGCCCAAATCCAAACTTCTCAACCACAAAACCAACTCCCTTACCATCTAAACAACAGCCGATGATGCACCTAAGAAGAAGAAGAAGAAGGTTGTTGAGGCTAGAAGAAGAAGAAGAAGAGGATGATGTGGAAGAAGATAGGCTGCCTCTGTCTGCAGTTCTAACATTGGCGAAAGCCAAACCTATGCCCATCACTCCCACCTCACAGATGGATGCTGTGAGAGTTAAGATTGAAGAAGAGGAGCAGCAAAAGCTTCATGATGATGAAATGCTGAAAAGCATTGACAAAACTTATGCTGCTTCATCATCAATTATCAGTATGAAGAAAGAAGCTCTGAGGTTGTACACTCTCGCCAAACATTTCAATATCAGAAGGAAAGGGTGAGAGTATGGCCTGATCCGAGGGTGGCTCACAGGATTGTAAAGAAAGACATTCCTTCGAGATACAAGGGTCAAGTCAAGAGGATCGTAGATGAAGAGATCACAGTGGCCCTTGTAGTATCACCCTGGGAGATTGTCGAAGATTTCAAGAAGGCCTACGAGACTAAACAACCACCGAAGAAGATGCTAGAGAACAGAATTATTAAAAAGGGGTTAGTCTACAAGAGGCTTGAGAACTTCAAACAAAATGAGCTCAGTCTGTTACTCGAAGAAGGGAATCATCCTGATGAGTTTGCATATAGACAGATTACAACAGTTGAGCTCAAAAATGGCAAACAGGCCAAGTACATCTCAGAGCTGTATGGGCGAGAAGGATTGTTTGATGGTGAAGCCGAGAACCTGACCATGGAAGAACAAATCATGTTTCTCAGAGCCTACACCAGAGAATCCTACAGGCTCATACACGGGAAGTAGATCTCATGAATGGGATAACAACTCTGTGTCCAGTTCCCCAAAACAGAGTTCCCATTCATATCTTGCCAAACAAATATCTGAGATTTCTTCCCAGGCCGGAGCTTATATGGGTCATCCTCTACTGATCAAGAAGGAAAAAAGACCAATCTTTTGCCAACAATAAGTGGGAAAATAAATAAATTAGAGGTTTTGGCTGCATTGGTTCAGGGGGAGTTTGTTGGACCAAAGAACCAATGAGCCAAGATCAGAAAACCTCTAAGTCCCACATGATATCACAACAACTGCTGAAAGCTTCATCAGCAGTTTGACAAGTACTGAAAACTCAACAGCTGAAGATCAAGTGCTGAAGACTTCAACAGCTGAAGACTAAAGTGCTGAAGTTCAACAGCTGAAGAACACAAGTACTGAAGCTGAGCAGCTGAAGAACACAAGTGCTGAAGCTGAAGACCAAAGTACTGAAGTACAACAGCTGAAGAGTTTACAAGTGCTGAAGATCAACAACTGATGTACAAAGTCTGAAGACAAAGACTGAAGACATCAGCTGATGATATCTACTGAAGTCATCAGCTGATGAAACGTCTGAAGTTCAAGTCTGAAGATCAAGTACTGAAGTTTCAGTAGTTTGTCACAACAGCTGAAGAGTACTTCTTCAGTAGTTGTGATATCAGTAGTTTTATGTTTTACTTTCAGTAGTTTTGTAAAACGACTGAAGAGCTTGTTCTTAGTCGTTGTAGTTTCAGTAGTTTTATGTTTTCAGTAGTTATAACAACTGATAACACTTAGCATTTTTGTAAGGAGATGTCAGCTGTTTTGACATCTTCAGTAGTTGTGTTTCAGTTGTAATAAATCTGTTAGATGTCACTATCAAGTGACATCAGCAGACGTCACATCTTATATAAGAGGTGTCGACCTAATTGTAAGTGTGACATTTCGTTACCACGAAAGCGAATATTGAATGAAATATATTTGCAGAATTCTCTCTCTATAACCGTCTTTGTTCTTCATTGAATATCATTTTCGTTCTTGTGAATCGGCTAATTCATTGTTAGAATTCCGCTGCTATACTCTCTAATCAATCAAACATAGATCACTGATCCTAACAAGTGGTATCAGAGCAGGTTAATCATTGATCGATCTAACAATTGATCATTGAAACTGCTAATTGATATCTGTGTTTGATTGAATTAGCGTATTCGCAAGATTGGTTAAGTATGAATTTCTGTCGCTTTCGTTCATTTACTTTGAGATCTCTTTGGTTCAATTGGTTTTTGCGTTTGTTCTAAATCTGTTTTAGCTTAATCGAATTTGATTGAATCTGAGATGACGACTCCTTCTAAGATCCTCACAATACGGTTCCTCAACCAAGCCTCCGATGCTGGTTAGGACCGAGTATAACATATGGCAACGAAGAATGCTCATCACCTGTCTGTTAACAGTTCAGGTTGTTGGACATCTGTGGTACATGGACCACATAAGCCTATGGTGAACAATCCGGAAACAAATCAATGGTTCGAAGAAGAAGGAACAATACTCTGATGAAGATCGGAAAACTATTTGAGATTGATGCTAAAGCCCATGGAATTCTGGCATGGCACTGCCTAATGAAATATATTCAGGGCTTATGCATCATGAAAAACTCATGATCTCTGGAATGCCCTGAAGGAACAATTCGGTGGCACAGATGAGGTCTTAGCAAACAACAGAGAAATCCTTGCCCAACAATATGAGACATTCTCTCATAGAAAGGGTGAGACATTGACTCAACAGTTTGAGCGCTTTTTGCTTGATATCTGAGCTGAAAATGGTGAAACAGAAATACACCAATAGCCAGATGAACAACAGATTCCTCAGATCACTGCCTGAGAGATGGGACACATACACTATTGTCCTACGCTCAGTGCAAATCTGGATAGCCTATCTCTCACCCAACTTCATGGGAAACTGCTTACATTTGAAAGAGAGATAGAGCAGAAGAGGAAACTGTCCTCATCAGGAAAGCTCACTGATGACTTTGTACCAGGGAATACTGCCTTGGTTGGTCATGAGTCAGAATATGTTGCATCTAAAAGCAATTATGATGAGCATATTGATTTCTCTTCAAATGTTCTGATCATGCATTGTTGGTATTGAGAGTCATTCTGGCAGTAATAGTGACAATTATGCTTCATTATGGATGATCTGAAAGGAATAGCTGATGATGATCTAGAAGAGATGGATATTCTGAGCCAAATGGCATTGATTAATATCATATCAGAAGTTCTATAAGAGAACTGGCAGGAAATTTCCTGGACTCTCTGGCAAAACCAAAGTTGGTTTTGACAAGAGTAAGTTGAGATGTCACAAATGCAAAGGCTAGGACACTTTGCAAGAGAGTGTAGATCAACTGTATCTAACTCTTCTGCACCCTTTGTGACTTTTCCTAGTACTAGTCCACAAAACAGAGGGCAACATCCTGCTGGTTCTGGTCATCATTCACATCCTAGATCTCCTGCATACTTTGTTCCCCAGGGTCAATGTCATATCCTTATCCCTGCTATTATATGCCTCAACCAAATCCTGTTCAAGCTCCAATTGCACAACAACCACAAGCATTGCCTCAACCACAACTTCTCAATCTCATCAACAAACTCAACCTCAACAACACAGCTTCTTCACCAGGAGTTGTTGACTGGAGCAGTTTACCAGATGACTTGTCTGGTCATGAACAACTGTTCTCGGGTGCTGGTCAACATGGTGGTGAAAGTCCCTTGGAAATCTAGCTCTTATGGCTTTGGATTCTGCTGATACTTCATCCACTAATGCCTCTACACCAAAGGTATCACAGGTATCCTCTGAGGCAAAAGCCAAATATGTTCTGAAACATGCATAGCAGCATTTGCATCTATTAGAGAAGCAAATGTAGCTTTAATCAACAAGAACATTAAGCTAGAACAAATAATTTCCAAAAACAAAGCTGAATTTGAGTCTGTGCTTAATGATAAGAATGATGAGATTTATAAACTTAAATGCCAAATAACTGATGATAAGGCTTGGGAAGAGATACTTCTAGAGAGGTATAAAGATCTCAAAGAAACCCTTGCAGTTACCCAGGTAGAGTGTGATAGATGGGTACAATCATGCAAAGGTTTTGAAATGCTTCTTAGTAAGCAATCTGCTTCCAATGTGAAGTTTGGCATTGGTTACAATCACACTGCTCCACCTACAGATTTTACTCCAGAGCAGAGGTAGAATCTGATGGTGAGGTATAAACCAATCTATCTCATCATGTGATTACTTTCTGATACAGCACAATCAGAAGTAGAAGTCAGCATCAAGTCCTCTCCGAACCTATCAGCTGATGTTGATGGTTCCATGCTGACACTCACATGATCAACGTGTTGATCAACTCAGGAGTTAATTCTGAAAGTCCTGAAAGGACTAGAGAGCAGGATTTACACCTGAAGATCAAACTCCAACTACTGCCAGTACTGAAAAGAAGAAAACTGTCAGTATAATAATTCCTTCCTCTCAGGTATATCGTTGAACAACTAGTCTAGCTTTGTTTTTGATGATCAAGCCTCTATTGTCTTTCTTGTTTCTGAAAACCCATTTGGTGCCTATAGGTATGTGACCATATGGTAGCGGCAAAGGTTCCAAACCTTTTGTCTCTTGAATTGAAGCAACTCTTCTTGCATTGATTTATCCCAACTACTCTCCTTTAAGGCTTTCTCTTTCTTGGGTTCCATCTGAGACAAGAAGCATGAGTACAAGCAGACATTCCCATGATGAGTTTGTCCCCTTGTTCTCACACCATCAGAGATTTCTCCTATGATGTTCTCAGCTGGATAAGTGTTATGAATCCTTAGTCTGGGAATCACTTCCAGTTGCAAAGATAGATCCAAGTTGGACATATTTTGCTCAAGAACATAAACACTTGGTCCAGCTATTGTTTGATGTCATTCAATGAGGACTGATGAATGAAAGAGAAACATCATCAGCATCAGTTGACTAAGAAGTAGTATTAACAGTGCTTGTCCTTTAGAATATTGCTTCTATCAGCTTGGTGTTGTATGCTATCAGTTGATGAGTTAATAGACTCACTTTGCTAATAACTTGTTGAAGCTCCACTGGTTTTTGAAATGGTCATGCTATCGGATCTACCAATGATAGGAGCTTGAAGTTCAGAGACTCTTGGAGAACTTGGAAGTGGTCTGGGTAACTCAAATAGCTGGTCTTTATCAAAACCACTTTGAGTACCTATTCCAGCTGAAACATTCTCACAAGATGGTTTAGAATAGTTTCAAAACAATTCTAAGTCAAAATATGATCAGGGCCATCCTCCTAACACAAGGAGTGTGCTCATTAACAAACAATGTGGATGATTCCTCAAATTATTGATTTTTGATTATATACTCTATAAGCAATAGAGGTGGAGGAATATCCAACAAAGATAGCATCATCCAACTTCTCAAAAGATTTTTCCAAGTTGTCCTTTGTGTTATGTATGGTAACTGCTGCCAAAGGACCTTAGAAAGCCAATGAACGGTGGCCTCTTGTTCATAGCTCATAAGGGGTCTTTCCATGTGGCTTGACAATAAGGACCTGTACTGCACATAGCATGCAGTGTTGATTACCTCTTCCTAGAATGTTAGAGGCAACTTTGAATCAGCTACATGGTCCTAGCAGCCTTAATCAGTGTCATGTTCCTCCTCTCAACAACACCATATTTTTAGTAGTTCTAGAAGCATTGTATTGTCTGGTAATCCCTTTGAGTTACAATGATTCTTAAACTCAGTCCCTTGATTACTCCTGATTATCTTTACCTTGTGATCACTTTGATTTTTAATTTTAAGAATATAATACTTAAAGTTTCAGTAGTTTCATCTTTAGTTCTTAAAATGAATATCCATGTAAATCTTGTAAAATCATAAACTATCACAAGGCAATATGATTTCCTTCTAATGCTCATTATACTTGTTGGACCAAATAAATCCATGTGCAATAAGTGTAATTGGGTGGTGATAGAGTAACCTCTTTGGATTTGTGAGAGACTCTATGTTGTTTCCTTTTAGGCAAGCCACACAGTTATCTCTACAAGAAAATCCTTTTTAGGCACGCCATGTACCAAGTTATTTTTAACCAATTTGTTCATGGTTTTAAATTTACTTGACACATATGTTTATGCCATAAGGCAGACTCATCACCATCAGCTTTGGAAAGAAAGCATGATACTTCACCCAATGGGAAGTAATGTTCATACCATCTTGTACATATCCCTTTCCTGGGAGATCTAAGAAGCACCAATTCCTGAGGAGTTGTCATCTAGGTTGAGGATGATGCACTCATGTTCTATGAAAAGCATTTGATGCTTTTGATCACAAAATTGAGAAACACTTAGGAGATTATGTTCAAGCTGCTTGATAAAGTTTACTTTTTCCACTCTTAACAAGCCATTGGATACACTTCCTCTGCCTGAAATGTATCCTCAGGTCTCACCTCCAAATTGAACAAGACCTCTATCAATATGTTGAAATTGTTGAAGTAGAAATGTGTTCCCGGTCATGTGCCTGGAGCATCCACTATCCATTATCTAGACATTGTTGTTCTTGTCTGTTGAATGTCCTGCATAAGGTGAAAAGTTAGTTTGATTAGAAACCCAAGGCTGGCTGGT
Source organism: Flaveria trinervia (assembly GCA_025506515.1). NCBI lineage: Eukaryota > Viridiplantae > Streptophyta > Magnoliopsida > Asterales > Asteraceae > Flaveria > Flaveria trinervia. Next base: position 10,554 of record JACCIX010000744.1, on the reverse strand, counting down.
CTTGGGTTGTTCCATTGATGATGACATAATTGAACCAAAATGAATGGTAGAGGGTTCAATTAATGTCTTTGAAGAGGAAGGTGGGCTACAACATCTTGTCTGATCTTCCATTCATCCTATGGTGATCAGTTTAGATGAGCTTGTTAGCTTGAGCAGCATGACTTTCTTCCGAAGCTTGTTTGTTTTGAGAAGAAGAGTTTATACCTTCTCTTCCAAAGAATCCTTCTTCTCGGAAGGTTTTGAGGAAGCTCTTTTGTTCTTTAGAACCTTCCTTGGCTTAACTTCCAAAGCCACTTTCACTTCGGAAGAATGAGTTTCTTCTGAAAGCAACTTAGATTTGGAAACCAGCTTCCTTTTCTCATCACTTGAACCATGTGATAAGGTCCAAATTGAATCCTTCCTTGTTGCTTCCTTTTCAAAATTATTTGCAAAATATGTGCTTGCTAGATTGTAATAACAATCTTTAGTGAAGTGGTTTTGCAGACCACACATTAGGCATGTAATGTTAATCTTTGGGAATTTTGATGGCTGAGGTTTCTTCATCTTATCTTCGTCTACAGCCTCACCCTTGACTTGATCCTTTGGCAGGATAAAAGTGCTGGTACTACACTCCTTTCCTGAATCAGTAGTGCCTACCACCTGGATCCAGCTGAAATGAAAGCACCCTTTGCTTTAGATCAATCTTCAGCTTAGATTCAACTACTTTCTTGTCAGTTCTTCTTGCTGCCTTTTCCCGGTTTCTTCTAGCTTTGATGGATAGGGGTTGATCATCACAAGTAGAAATGGTTGATTTACCTGTTCCTTCCTAGTGGTGGTCTCCATTATTGCATTATTCTTCAACTCAAGTGAAGATGGGTCAGCGGATGGGACCTCTTGCTCTTCAGTACCACACCTTGGTTGTCTTATAGACTCATAAGAGTATGGTGGAGCAATATCATTGGTCCCCAACCCTCCTTTGTTTGATAATAAATTTGGAGTGGGAGGATGATGCAATAATGGCTTGGAAGTTTTGCTCAGAAATAGTATGACTTAGCTTGAGCCTCAGCTATTACTAGCTTGGCTTGAGCCTAGTTAACTTGGATATAAAATCCTTGATTTGAGTCTTGTAATTAGTGTGCTTATGTTTTAAAGAGGAAACTGTTTTCTTCTAACTCCTCAATGTTATGTTAATAGTCAGATTCAACCCTTTTAAAATCAGCTTTAAGATGTTTAAGGACCAATACCGGATTTAATTTCCACATTATAGTCCTGGTACATTTTAACCTTGGCAATACAAGCTGGAGTACAAAGATGATCATATACCTTAGAGTTGTCTGTTCCAGCCATGAGTGCCTATGCAGGGGTGACATCTTGGACCATAAAGCTCCAACCAACTTCTTGTGCTACAGCAACAGTTTTAGTTGACTTTCCAGCAGCTTTTGGTGTGGAAGGATGTGAGGAGGCATGAGCAGATCACGGGTTTGATTTAGGAGCTTTGCATTCCCTAGCAAAATGACCGAGTTGGTTACAGTTGTAACACTTTGCTTTTGCTTTGTCAAACCCGAACTTGCTGCTTGTTGGGTTATGAGGGAACTGCCTTCCGTTCTCTTAAAGAACATCTTCGCTCTGTATGTTAGCACAACCATTTGTTGGACTATGTCCATCTACTCCACCTCATTCGGGATGAAACACTCTAGATCTTCAAAATAGAACTGAAAATCATTTGAGTGTCCACTCCTGAGACAAAAGCATAGCGTCCAAAAGGGACTAGGCTAAGCTTGTGGAGAACTTGGGGTCTTAAGGAATGTGGGGTAAGGCCCAGAAGAGCTAGATGGTTGCTGTGAGTACGATAGGTATACTGAGGTTGAGGGGGTCTTGAGCCTTTAGGAACCATGAGAGGTTGCTTGAGGAAGGTGTTGGTACATGTATGTCCCTAGATCATGATATGAATGTAATAGATCTGTTTGTCTGATTTTGATGTAATGGTTAGAATGATTAATGAAATGATATTGATTGTCTGTTATTTCTAACGTTTAATATTTCATTAATGAGTTGATGTTGAATTGGTTAATTAGGTTTGTGACTGTTTGAAGTGTTATGCATAAAGTTATAATGTTGAATACACTCAAACCTGGTGAAGTGAAGTTCTAATGCGTCCGACTGGACCATGCGCCCCAACAGTGATCATGCGTCGCCATGGTCATGCGACTAAGTGTCTATGCGCCAAAATAGTCCATACGCATGAATAACTTCATATGAATGACTCAGTCACGACTGAACCAAGAGACTGGATCTGTCGTATGATTGTAACATAAGATTGACTCAGTCGCACGACTGAACACTCAGTCGTGCGGATGAATCAACCGCATGGTTCAATCGCACAACTGAACTGTACTAATGGTTCAGTCGCACGAATGAACAATACTAACCTATAAATACAACCCAATTCGTGGAAAAAACGAAAGCATTCATTTATTTCGACTCCAGAAGTACCCTAGCCGTCCAGAAACTCCAAGTTGATACTCTAAGTTCATAGAACGTTGTAGATTAATTCTTAATCGATTCTTAACGTTTGATTCAATACTTTATTGATTCTACATGCGTTCTCACTGATTGGATCGCCAATCAAATAGGATTCCGCACTATTTGGTCTGGTTTACACGTTAATCATTCGGTATTTCGTTCAAATACCAGGTCCTAACAAGTGGTATCAGAGCTTTGGCTCTTGATTACGTGTGATTCAATCAAGATTGATAAGAAGTGTGTTTTTACACTAAAAAACGCAATCTTTTGTGTCAAAAGTTGTCTTGGACGTTCCTGCTCATCAAGTTTCGGTTTCTACGGCCTTAGGCGATTAGGGATTGCGAAATTTCTAATTTTTACGGTAAAACACATTAACGTAGAAATTTTCGCAAAACAGCATTCAGTCATACGAGTGAGCCATTCGCACGACTGGACTTCATTCGCATCTCCATCGTACGACTGAACCATCCGTTCGCAGTGTTCATATGCATCAGCTTCATTCACACGACTGAACCAATCGCTTAGTTCAGCCGCACGATTGAACTAATCGCATAGTTCATTTGCACGGATAGCCCATTCGGATCACCCAGTCGCACCAGTTTGACAGTTTGTTTAGTACACTTAAAAGTTAATCGAAATGAAAGATCAGATGTCAGTGTTTAATGTCGGCAAGGACTCAAGGATCCAGAACCTACTGTTGCTTGAGAGTGAAGTGGGGAATCATAATAAACCACCAAAACTCTTAACGTTAGATGAGTTTCCCCACTGGAAACAACGTTTGAGATCTAACCTCAATGGAGTGGATCCAAATTGTAGGAAGCTATCGAGATGGGTATAGTATGCCGGTGGGAGCAGATGGGGTAAAGCTTACTTTGGGAGGGATGACCGATGCTCAGAAAGTTAAGTATAATGCAGAGAAGAGAGTTTATGCATTGATTACACAGTCTATTCCTAAAGATATTTTCCACCAGTACTCGGAGAATAAGCAGGCCAAGAAATTGGATGAGCTGGAAAAGAGATACGACGGGAATGCTTTGCTGAAGGAATTAAAGCTAAGGAACTGAAGAAAGAATTGACAACTTCTCATCGATGGGAAACAAGAGTTTGGACGATGTCATTGATAGATTCTACCATCTGATGAGTGAAATGCATACACATGGTATTGCTACTACCATGGAAGAAAAGGTGTCAAATTTCGCAGACGGATTGCCGGAAAAATGGGTTTCATTGTGTCAAATCTGAGACAGAATGAGATGCTGGCAAAGTTGGATATCAATGACTTCATTCTAAAGCTGCAAGAAGAAGCACTTAGGATGAAGTACAAAGCTCAGAAGTCTTCGCACACTCAGAATCCAGCTTTGTATAATGCCACGCCTCAAGCTAAGACGTCTGGAGCACCTCTTCAGACTGCATTTGTGTCTAGCTCATCGGGTCCTTCACAAGCTTCTCCTTCAGGTTCAGAAACGTCAGGGTCTTCTTGTACCCATTACATTGGAACTGAAGCGAATGCTACTAGACTGAAGACCGAGAACCTCGGTAATGTGACTGTGGAAGTAGCTCGAGAGCACATGGATCTTTGGCAGTAGTGGTTCATTCTTATGATGGACTTGTTGCTGGGAAGATCGGAAACTGCCATCTGGCAGATGAGGACTACGAGCAGGTGGATGAAATGGAGCTGGAGAGAATGGACATTATGTGGGCCTTAGCTAGTACTGACGGAGGGCGAAGAAGTTGTGTGAAAAAGACCGGACAGAACTTGGTTGCTACTAAGGATACCACATTTGGCTTTGACAAGAGTAAAGTGACCTGCTTTAACTGTGTAGAAAAGGGGCACTTCAAGAGAGAATGTGTGAAGCCAAAGAAGATTGGGAACGGGAACCCATTCTCGTCCTTCACTCGTCAAGACAAGCAAGCTAGCAGTTCTACTTCATCAAGCAAGGATCCAAAAGCCTTGACTGCTCATGATGATGAAGGACAGGACTGGAGCTTTCGGTTTTCTGTCCAGGGGATCTAATATTGCCAGTGTAGAAGATTTAGATGATGATTGCGAGTGAGAGAGATATTGCAGTTGAGATAGCGATGTCAAATATTGAAGAGACAACTACAACTGAGGTCAGCTTCATGCCTGAAGAAGAGATTTCAATAGCAAGAAAGAACCACCAGAACCAGAGACATCTGATGCTGCATTGATGGCTAACTCTACTGATCCTCCTCAGGTAAGTACAACTGACCAACTGTTTAAAAACCATGCTTGTTCTGATTGTGATACTTTTAGAGATAGCATAGATGAGAAATTTGCTAGGTTATTAGATCATAATGATAACTTAGTAAAGGATTTGCAACTATGCACTGAGGCTAATAGAGTTTTAAAACAAAAATAGCATAGTTAAAAAGAAAAGATAGACCTTTTGACTAAACAGCTTAGGGAAACTGAAGTAGTTGCATTTAACCAAGCTAATGATATTAGGTACTATCTTAACACCCTAGAAGACACTAAGAAGCAAAAGGCAGTTTTAGAAGTAGAAGTGAACTCATTAAAGCAAAAAACTGCACAGCTGGACAAGTTCATCACACATTTTCCAACACTTAGTGAGAGAAAGAAACAACGGGGAGGGTTTGGGTTATAAAGTGGTTCCACCACCACCTGAGACCTTGATGAACACGAAGAGTAGACCAATAAATAACAACCCCATCAAGGATCATGTGGTATCTACCCCTCTTGTTAGTGATCCAGATTCCTCATGTTCATCAATGAATTTGAAATAAAAACAAAAGAGGCCACTTCAAAGCAAAAGGAAAATGCCTTGTGTTAATCTGGAAAAAAGAATTTGAAAAGGTTAATATAGAGTCGGGTCAAACAAAGTCAAATTTGAATCTAAAAGGACTACTAATATTAAACTTTCACAAGCTTCATGTCAAAAACCAGTTAACAAATGGAAAAAGATGTTAAAAATGTTAAAACAATAATTTTGTTAAATAGGAGACAACATCAAAAGAAACAGAGTCAAAACCCAAACTAAGTGATGTTACTAGGGTGTCACACACATCTCCACAAAGAAAGTTTAATCATAAAGTCGATACAGGTCGTGCTTTAACTGTGGAGAGTGTGGACACATTGCTTCCTTTTGTCCTCACTATCAGACACCTAGAAAGAAGATTGAACTTAGAATTCAAAACCTAGGTCTTATACGAGGAGTTCTTTAACTCCACCTAGAAGAACTAGCGAACCTAACATTCAACCCGTCAGCTAGTCGACTGTTTATCACAAATAGGCATTGCACAAATCTGGCTTATGGAAAGAGAAGTCATCCTCTGTGTCTAGTAATGATGACAAGAAGGAACCTGAGCTACCCTCACCCTCTAAGGGTCAATGGGTTGAATTCATGATGTGTGATGCCTCTGGGAAACCCAAGCCAGTAAAGGCTTGGGTTCCTAACCTAAACTAATGGTTTTACTTTGTATGTGCAGGGTGTTCGCTACAGTGCTAAAACCAACACGTGGATTGTAGACAGCGGCGCATCCAGGCACATGACAGGAAACAGGGCTCTTTTATCGAACGTCAAGCAAATAAAAGGAGGGCATGTTTCGTTTGCTGGAAACAAAGGAGGTTATATCACAGCTCAGGGAGAAGTTGGAAATCAGAAAGTTAGTTTGATAGGGTGAACTACGTTCAGCAACTTCAAAAAACTTACTTTCTGTTTCCCAAATTTGTGATAAAGGTTTTAAAGTCATATTCGACACAACACAAGTGTTACGTCCTAAAGAAAACTACATGATTCCGGAGGACCAAGTTCTGATGACGGCTTCAAGATATAAAGATCTTTATGTGTTGGATCTCTCAACAGCTTCAACAACTGACCATGAAGTTCAGTGCTTTCTATCAAAAGCCACTGAGAAGGACTCCATCTCCTGGCATAGGAGAATGGGACACATCAATCAACGGAAGATGAATCACTTGATCTAGAAGGATCTTGTGAGAGGAGTTAATGTCAAGAATTTCCAACTTCCTAATTTTTGTGTAGCTTGCAAGAAAGGCAAACAGACGAAGAAGTCTATAGGAAAAGAAAGTTCATTCAATAGAACTTCCTCTTGAACTTCTTCACATGGATCTGTTTGGTCCAGTCAGTACAAAGAGCATGCAGGCGACTTGTAGTGTTTTGTGTTACTGATGACTACACAATATTCTCTTGGGTAATGTTTCTAAAGTCCAAATCAGAAACATTTGAGTCATTCAAGGAGTTAGTAACCACACTGGAATCTCTCTACAAGCTAAAGGTGAGACAAGTACGCTCAACAAGGGGACTGAATCAAGAATCAGTGGATGGAGGCTTACTGCAAGGACAGGGAATTGTGCATCAATTCACTTCTGCATACACCCTCAGATGAATGGTGTTGCTGAGAGAAAGAACAAAAGCTTGATAGAGACAGCACGGACAATGCTGGCAGACTCAAAACTGCCTATCCAATCCTAGAATGAGGCAGTGGCTAATGCATGTTATACACTGAATCGAGTTTGAAAGTCAAGCACCACGAAAAGACATGTTACGAGCTACTACAACGACGTAAACCGAATCTGGAGTATCTCGAACCATTTGGCGCACCGTGTACACTTCTGAAAAAGACTCAAGAAGGTAAATTCAGTGAGAAGGCTGATGAAGGAATCTTCTAGGATACAACATACCGAACAAGAGAGTTTACAACAACTTAACAGGTCTAGTAGAAGTGTGGTGTAATGTTGACGTTCAGAGATATACACACCACCTACTGGCAAAGGACCGCCTACTTTTTCGACTATGATGGATTCTTCAAGTCCTTCAACATCCCTATCTCTCCTTCTGATGATGAGTTGGCTACTCGAATGATGGATGATATTTTGAATACACCACTCTTGAGTCAAACTCATCGAGTTCACAGGGAGAATCATCTACTCAGTCAGGGGGAGTAGTCGACGACAGTGACTCCTCCTTGAATATGAGGCTGAAGAAGCTGACCAGAACAGTAATGAGCAACAGGTTCTAGTTCCTGAAAGTCCACAAGCATCTAACGATGATGCACCTTCGACTTCGGAACCTCAAACTCCTTCTACCTCAGATGCAGAAACAAATGTAATCTTGGCTTTGAGGTAGCTGTTCCTACTACTCCAGGATCACGTCTAAATGTCTATCATCCCTTAGACAATGTCATTGGGGATGTCAGATCAGGAGTACAAACCCAAATTAGTTGTACTCAGCTGATTATGCCTCTGTTATGGAAAATGGATTCATTCATGATGGTGTATCGGTGTTTTGTCTCGTGTTGAGCCAAAATACGTTAGTGATGTACTAAATCGATGAGGCATGGGTGAATGCCATGCAAGAAGAACTTCTTCAGTTCAAGAAGTTAGGAGTATGGACTCTGGTAGATAGACCTAAAGGTGCTAAGGTCATGGGTACCAAATGGGTCTTGAAATGCAAGAAGGATGACCAAGGGGTCATTATCAGGAACAAGGCTCAACTAGTTGTTCAAGGTTTTCGCCAAGTCGAGGGGATTGACTATAATGAAGTGTTTGCACCAGTGGCAAGGATGGAAGAAATCCGTATCTTCCTTGCCTATGCATCGTATATGAAGATTAAAGTCTATCAATTAGATGTAAAGAGTGCATTCCTTCATGGGGAATTCGAGAGACAGTGTATGTCAGTCAACCCGAGGGATTTGAAGATCCTTATCATCGGGACAGAGTTTACGAACTCGACAAGGCCTTATACGGCTTCATCAAGCTCCTAGGCCTGGTATGAGAAACTCTCAACTCATCTTGTGAAACACGACTTTCGCAGGGGAGTTATTGACTACACACTGTTCATAAAAGAAAAGATGGAGACCTACTGCTTGTACAAATCTATGTCGATGACATTATTTCGGTTCAAAGAACGAAGAATTATGTAAGAGTTTGAAGCAGTTATGAAGAAAGAGTTTGAGATGAGTGCTATGGGGGAGATGAAATTCTTTCTCGGGTTACAGGTGGCAGACACCAAATGGGATCTTTCTACATCAGACCAAGTATGTGGGAGACATTCTCAGTCGGTTTGACATGGAGAATGCTTCTGCTGCTGGGACTCCACTTGCTACAAATCATGATATAGCACCTGACAAAAATGGAGATCTGGTAGATGCCACAATGTACCGAGGAATGATTGGATCCCTCATGTATCTCACTACCTCAAGACCTGATATCATGTATGCTACATGTTATGTTCTATATCAGGCGAAGCCTAAGGTTAACCATCTGATTGGTCAAAAGGATTTTGTTATCTGAAGGGTACACCCACACTTGGGTTGTGGTATCCTCATGATGATGACTTTGAGCTCACGGCGTATAGTGACTTGGATTACGGGGGCTGCAAGATGAACTACAAGTCTACATCAGCAGGGTGTCAATTCTTTGGGAGGAGATTAGTTACCTGGCAGTGTAAGAAGCAGACCTCGGTTGCATTGTCAACCTGTGAAGCCGAATACGTTGTTGCTGCAAATTGTTGTTCACAAATCATCTGGATTCAACAGCAAATGCGGGATTATGGGTTAAAGTTTTCTTCTACTCCTATCTTTGTTGATATTCTGCTGCAATTGCAGTAACTAAAAATCCGGTACAACATCCAAAGACCAAACACATCGGTATTCAATACCATTTCATAAGAGACTATTTTTAAAAGAACTTAATTGATGTGGTAAAAATTAATACTGACTTTCAACACGTTGACCTCTATACAAAAGCCTTTGATAAACCACGTTTTCTATATTGTTAGAGGTCAACGACGTTAAAAAGAAAAGTGATGTCATTCCAGATGATGATCATGTGTAGTCCGATGCATTGCAGTTATATTTTTCTTTTTCACTTTTCTTTATTTATTTTATTCTGTTTAAATTAAATTCATGTTATTTAGCTGTCTGTTAAAATCCTGAAATAATTAAATCCAGTATGATTTTGAATTTTAGGGGGAGAGTAGGTCTGCTAGTAACATTATTCTTTAAAAAAAACACACAAGGGAGAAAGAGTAGATAGCCGATATAAGGTAGATCGTATTTGTGATACCGATTCAAACCTTTTGAAAATGATAGTACACAGGAACAAATCAAAAGGGACTTTAAATTTTAATTTAGAAAAGATGCAAAATTCAAAGTATAAGTATGTGTAGTCTAAGCAATATAAAAGGAAAGATGATAGAAAAACTGGTAACTACTAAGGTAACACAAAGAAAGTAGACCTAGAGGTTGCTAGACCACAAATGATATGTCGGTAGATTCAGCACAATAGATGAGTAGACCTGACTCGTGATTTCAAGATCAAACTAAGTTGTTCAACTTACTGTAGGTTGCCATCTTATCACTGGTTAACACAATCAACAAAATTCCAATAAGGGGTAATGAGCATGTAAATGCCACAAATGTGTGCGGATGACCATAAATAGAGCAAAGCACGAAAAAAATTGAAAGACAAATGCTATCAAGCTAATGACATATGTTGTGGTGCATTCTGTGCAAAAGAAAATTTAGCTGCTCTAACAAGAAGATAGGTTGTGTGCCTCTCTGTTGTGCGATGGCACTGACCTGAGGATAAGCATAACAAATATTCTAGACTTCATTGTTGTTTGCCGCCTCTCTGTTGTGCGATGGCACTGACCTGAGGATTGGCTTCTCTTTGAAAGCTCTAAGAATAGTCTCTTCTTGTAAAAATACCTGTAGACCGCTCAAAAAGCTCCTGAGGAATGTTGATTACCATATAAGTGTGGGATCCACAAATGTCAATTGAAATAATTAAACCTAAACCTATCACCAGTTGTGTCTAAAGTCTGTGTATGGATTTAAGAGGACAAATATACTACAATCATTGTGGCTGCAATTCTTGAAAGTTCAAATCAATGTGGGAATCTAATAGTACCAGTGTGATTTCCTAAATTTGCTAAAGACTCTGGATGAAAACCAAGAATTGAGCATCTAAAGGTTTTGATAACGAGTCCCAAATTATTTGACTTGCCTGTATGATTCCAAAAGTGAATTGTTCCAGGTGTGGTCAAACCA